>PVLC010002001.1:0-38261 GCA_004027655.1 Graphiurus murinus
ACTGGGGATTGAACTCAGGGGCATTCTACCTCCGAGCTACACCCCCAGCCCTATTTTTTATTCTTTATTTTGAAACCGAGTCTCACTAAGTTGCGGAGTGCCTCACTAGGTAGCTGAGGCTGGCCGCGAACCCGGATCCTCCGGTCTCAGCCTCCCGAATGCTGGGATTACAAGCATGCGCCACCACGCCCGGCTTTGCACTGCCATTTTCAACAGAGAAAGTACCTCATTTTAGAAAAGGACTTTCATAAACATATTATTGTGTACTCCCAGCATTCCTAGAGATTTGTTGATAGTATTTCTTTTTAATAAAAGAGGATACCAAGGGTCAGAAAGAAATAAAGACTCTTCTAGGGCCATTCATGTAGGAAATAGAAGAACTAGATTTGGAGACTCAAACATTTTGCTCCAAAGCTCTTGTGCTTTGCTTGATGTCAGGCTGAAAATGCAAAAGAGGCAAGGTCTTGTGTATAACCATCAGATTGAGATTGTATAAACCTATTAGGTTATCAAGAAATAGGTCATGGGCATAATTATAATTAAAGAGTCAAGACCAACATATTCTCTTGTCTTCTATTTTCCTTTTTAGGATGTTTTCACTCACTTTTCCATAAATATTTATCAATTATTCAGAACATAAGTACATGAGTACATGAAGAAAGGGAAAGGAAGAAAAAAGAAAAAAAAAAGACAAGAAAGAGATAAGGAAAGGAGGGAGGGGAAGGGAAGAGGGAAGAAAGATGAGAAGGAGGAAGGAAAGGAGGGAAAAAGGGAGGGAGGGGAAAAAAGAGAAATCAGTGATTCTCTGACCTACAAATACTTACAACTGCATTAAGAGGCTACTTTATCCAAGATGTTAGAGAAAAAAGAGAGGAAAGAGAAGAGCAGCTAAATGGGGAGTTGGGGGTGGGGAGAGAAGCTACAAGAGTACAATGACAATTAAGAAGACATTGGATGGAGAAAAGATATGTGACATATTTACCATATGAGTATAAAGATATTGGAGGAAAATCACAATGCATGGGAGTATGTGGCAAACATGAGTGTCTCTTAGGTAAGAAGAGAATGAGAACAGATTCGGAGCGTCTGCTGTGAACAGGAAATTCAGATGTACAGACCCTAGGCACATAAGGAACTTGGCTCTGACCCATGGCATAGATATCTCAAGGATAAACACAGCCCCCATGACCAAGGAAAGAGTGGGTAGGGGTAATTGTATCTTGGAACTTACTGTTGATGTGGGAACAAACGCATGGTATGAATCACATATATTTTAGGCAGTGCACAAGCAATTTACATTAACACTCCTGACAGGAATTCCTATTTTTATGACAAAGGTTGCCATTGATAAAAAGTGAGTATGGGGCCCTATCAAAAAGCTATTGATCTCACTGTCACCAGGAATGAAGTGATTGCATAACACAACCAACAAGCATGGCTAGAACACAAACATCTTTGTCTTTGACCCCAGGAGTACACATAGGTAGCTCTGAGAATCCCTTTACTACTGCAGAGGCTGAATAAAATCCACAGGCAGCAAAGAATAATGATGTCCCCAACCTTGTTTTCACTTAAAAATGCTCTATTCTGGAATTCTACCCATGCCTCATTCTAGGCTTTCCTATCACAAATTCCCATTTTCAGAAATTATTCAGAATCAAGAGTCTTAAAGGTGTGCTATTCACTCAAGAGTCCAGTATCTAGTCTGCATCAAAGAAACAAGACGTATAATAAAGGAATGACAAAACAGCTGAAATGGTCATTCTGCCTTTCCTTTCCTTCTCACCTCTTCTGTGTTTCAATGGGAATTTTTTCCTCTGATATATTCCACTTAAACCAGGTTTTAAGGCTCTGGAACCAAATTCAGACTTTTTCAGTGCTGCAAAGCTTTCCATCCATGGTTCAAATGTGAAGTGAAATCTGGGCCTCACTAAATTTAAACAAGCATGATGCTTGATCAGGTAATATACTCTACTTTTGTGCTTTTATTTGTGCAATGTAATTATACATCATAGTGAGTTCAAAATATACATGCACATAGCACTTTATGTGTTTCTCTCTGGATCCCAGTATGCCCTTCCCCTCTCTACATGCTGGTGAGACTGGTGGTGATACTCTTTGTTTTCATTTCAGCTTGTCAAATAAGAAAATAATAAAATTATCCCACAGAGACATTATGAAGACCAGAAACAATAAAACATTGGTAATCAAATGTTCATTAGAATGCTAAGCATGAGCCAGGTATAGTGGTACATGCCTATAATCTCAGTACTTGGGAGACTGAGACAGGAGTATTACAGTGTTCAGATCAGCTTGGCAACTTGGTGAGACCCTCAGCAACTTAACAAGACCCTTTTTTGAAACAAAAAAGGACTGAAGGTACAGCTCAGAGGTAGAAAGCCCCACATTCAATCCCCAGTACCAAAAAGGAAAAAAAAGTGCTAAGCATGCTGAGTTCTGGGGACCATCCAGCTATTAAATAAAAGCTTGGTCTCAAGATAAGGCTAGGGTTTGGTAGCCAAAGACAGGACCTATGATAATAAGACTGGGTATGGAAGGGAATGTGAGCCTTCTCTGAGGACAGAAGCATTTCAGATGCCCTTTCAAGGGGGCTTTTTTTTAGTACTACACACCCCAGATTTACCAAATCCAAACATCTAAGGGCAAGGTCTAGTGATCTGCATTTAATAAGCTTTTTTTCCCTTTCTCAATTATTTTCTACACTAAATTTGACATCATCTGGCCTAAAAGTTGGTTGCCTGTTGTTAATTCAAGTGCTAACAATAACTAGAACAGTGTAATTAAAGCCTCACAACTCTGAACACATTTAAGGAGAATTCTTGAGTATTGCATTCTAACCCAATTCCCAGGGACAAGGAAAATACTTTTCACTCATTCCACAGTTCTGTATTCTCACCCACAGTGCCAGCAAAGCAAACACAATCTACTTTACTTCTCCTCATTTGTCGAAATGGCAAAGATATTTACCACCTCGAAGGGGTGCTGTGAGTTTCCATTTATTGGTGTTTATAAAGTCTTCTGGGTGTTCCAATAAATCAACTATAAGTTGGCATTATTCATAGCACCCTGTTGGAGCTTAATACATATTCAATTAAGAAACAATGAAAACAATACAGCAGTATCCACAAATTAGCATTAATTATAACAATGCATTATTCTCACCCTGCTGCCACAATTTTATCAAAGCAATGTTACTTATGTATGATGATTATGTAGCCCCCTCTTCTAAATAAAGGGCAATATTTGCTATTATCAAGATTTATTCTAGTAGTGTTCACATCATGCTTGCTTCAGAGTTTCAGGTTTTCAGAGGATTTTACCATTTGACCAATACTAAGATGGGAAGCAAAAACAGCTTCCCTGAAGAAAGTCAAGATCCTGCCAAGCATCCTGGACTCCATCCTCTCCTATAGCCTCTACTTTCCAAATTGCTTTGCCCTCCAGCTGCACTCCCCATGGTCATGGCTACCCCTTCACGTCAGGCCATTGTCTGCCTTGCTGGGCTCTGAGGTTGACCCCAAGCCCCATTGCCTCTTCTACTTGATCATGTCCCACTCTAGTAAAAGAATGCTTCTAAATGCAGATCAGATAGATCATGCAGACCAGCATGGACCTCTTTGTTCCCTGGTGATAACTGATAGAGTCTTTTCATGGAAAAATCTCCCAAATGCCATCAAATCTACTAAGGAGAAGTCATTCCTATATTTGGATTAGAGGAGTGGCTGTAAGATATTCAGGGAAATTTTTGTCAAGGAGAGACACCAGGCAGGAGGGACAGCTTAAACAATGCTATTTGTATGTCTCTCTACCTAGTCAGCTTTCTTCAAAGGGCAATGATCTGGTAGCTGGTCAAGTTGGCCATTGAATATGAAGGAACATCGACATTCCCTGTCCCTGTCTTCCCCGTGCACTGTCTCTCTGGGGCACCAAAGTACATCTTACTATACTAAGTTTTGCTGACTCTAGTCCCCTGCTCTGTATGAGGCTTTGACATGCATAGCTGAGGTTGAGGAATCTGTGCCTAGTGGGTTTGAGGTTTCATCAAGAGAAAAAGTGGAAACTTACATGATTTCACTGCATAACTATTTTCACTACAAAAAAAAAAAAATCCCATATTTATTTTTCCACTTTTTGAAATGGTACTAAGGAAAACTTATGCCCAGACTGCAATGAACCCGGGATGTACTTTCTAAGCAGTAGTAAGGACTAAAAATAGAAAAGATTGATTTGCTCAAGACATATGTAACTTCTTCTCCCAATTTTTTCCCCTACACTCTGAGTCAGTACCTAGAAGAGGTGCATGTTGAACCCTTTGTATGCTTACAACAGTGTCAAAGCTGTCAAAACGGTGATAAGTATGGTACAAATCCTATAGTCTAATCCTGGAGAATTTCTATTGCCTAGGCAAAGAATGAATGAATAAAGCAACCTACAAATATCATCCAAGTAGCTACTCTGTTATCTCACAATGGATAAGGGCTGTGGCTATACAGAAATGAGTAGTGATTTAGCCTTTAGGCAGTTGCTGAAAGGGAAATTAGAAAGACATCCAAGGAAAGAATATAGGATCAGGAGTCCAGAAACCTGTGATTGTGGTTGGGGTCAACTCTCCAAGTAATGGTGTCAACTTGAATGGGCCACTCAAGTAATTTGGTCTTTAGTTTATAAATTATAGGAATGACTGACTGGCATGGGAGCATTCAAATATGAAACTGTGATTTGTGGTATTAAATATAATTTCTACAGGTCTCCTCCATGTTATTTTGTGACTCTTGTATAATAAAATGTAGTTTGGTGGCAAGAAAAATAGACAAGTAGTTGTGTCACTCTACAAAGAGAAATATATTCAGTGGTAAGAAAATCAAACATTATTAACTGATTTATCCATTAACAAATTCATAATACATTTACTATGGATAGATATTTATGGATTCACTATATTCATTACCTTAATCCTTAAGATAGGTTTCTAAGAAACTGTTATTAATATTCCCATTTTGCCTGTGAAGATGAGAAATGCAGACATAAGAAACAGAGCAGAAATTCCTAACATGAAATCTTGGGTTCATGCTGCTAAAACACTACTGTCAAAAGAGTAAGGATGCAAAGAAGAGAAAAACAGGATAAGCCAGAGGTGCCAGACACACATGAGAAACCAAGTGGGCACTGAATAAAAAAAAATTTTAAAGGAGAAAGGATTATAGATCAATTCAAAAATAGAGATGCTTCTGGAGGAAAAAAAAGAGAAAAGGAAAAGTAACTTGGATTATGAAGCAGCCAATGAAGACATCCTCAAAACTACAAAGATTATATAGGGAACACAGTAGGAGATAAGGCATATTGTACAGGGAAAGGAAGGTCAATAGTACCTAAAAATCCAACCGAGGAAATAATCTTACTATGGTAGGCAATAAAGAGCTGTAGGAAGACAAAAACAATTTTTGAACATTAATTGATTAGCAATATGCAGTTATAATATGAAAAAGAATCAAGGCAATGAGTCATTTGTGATATGAAAAAGGAAGGAACTAAGATGGTGGATAGGAAAATAGACTGGAACAAACCTGAGAGTCATTTTTTAGCTGAAAAACCTTCGTCATGGATATACTAAAACAGCAGGACATATCAACAAAGACCAAAGAGTTTATAGCTTGACAGATTTGAAAATATGGTGGTACTACTAACTTAAGTCTTTGAAAAAGATGAGAATTTGAGACATACTGAATAGAACCCTGAACAGGCTTTCCCTGTGGAAATAGCCTATGGATAAATGATACATGGTTATCAAAAAAAAAAAAAAAAAAAAAAAAACACAGTGTCAAGGGTCATAACCAGTTGAAGCCATTAGATAAACAAAGATTAGAGTTCTGGTTTATACAGAAAGAAGACAGATGGTTGCAAAGAGAACTCTGACCGGGCATCTAAATTTAGGGATAGGAAAAAAAGAAGTGAAATCTTCTTTAAGAGAGAAAAGCAAATCGTCACAGATGCAGCAAGGAATCAAGAAGCTCAGTCCAGTGAAAATGACAGGAGGAAGAGATTCTGGGAAGAGGGCAGAGCAGGAAGCAACAGAAGTCTGTCTTCCCACCTAGACAACCACTGCATTCCACTGAGCTGGCAGAATCTATGATGTAACGTCTTTAGAATGCCAAGTCTATTGTAGGCTTCCAACTTCCAGGGGAAAACCTTGGATGGTAAAATGTGGTTAATTTAGGTCAATTTCAGCTCAGAACAGTAGCAACTATCCATTCCTCATCCCTTAACCCCTTGGCAGACAAATGTGCAAGTGTTTCTAGAGTGGCCTGCATATAGCCTGCAGGAGCCAGTGTGGGTAAAAAAGAAGTTTGTCTTCCAAATATCAGTGATCCGTGTTCTGATCACTGATTGCTGTTTCCAATCAGAAACATAAAGGAAGAGGCATTTGCTGTTATTACTGAACCACCCACTTTGACGGATATGATTTCTAGAGGACTTAAAAGGCTACTATCCTTCTTTTTCCCTGTAATTTTCACTTTTTCCTGTTTTGGAAGACAGACATTGATGATTAAGACATTCAAATCTAATTGTATATATGAGGGAATCAGAAACTCACTTCATATGCCCAGGAAAAAGCACAGGTTCAAAAAATACATAACACTTTAGGTTTTCACCTAAGATTGATTCTTGGCACAGAGAAAGGCAATAATAACCCCCCAACCCCTTCCCAAAATAAAAAGGCCAACAAAGTCTAGGGAAAGAAAAGGGTCAAATTCCAGAGCTATCACATGATTAGATTTACATATACAATTTTCAAAAACATCAAAAAAAAATCTCAAAATATAAAAAGGGGGAAAATAGTATGGTGCATTCACAGAAAAAAAGATAAAACCCAAAAGATCAACCAATAGATATCAGCCTCCAAAAACACCTGATGGTGGGTCTATTTGACAAAGATTTTAAAACAGCTGTCTTAAAGATGCTCAAAGAATGGAAGGCAAAAATTGAGAAAGTTAAAAAATGAAAATAACAACAAAGAGCATTCAGGAGGCTGAGTCAGGAGGATGCGGGTTCGCGGCCAGCTTCAGCTACCTAGTGAGGCACTCCACCACCTAGTGAGACCCGGTTTCAAAATAAAGAATAAAAAATAGGGCTGGGGATATAGCTCGGAGGTAGAATGTCCCTGAGTTCAATCCCCAGTACCACAAAAAAAAGAAAGAAAATAACAACAAAGAAAGAAAATTAAAAACAATTCGGAAGTGATGAATGTAATTACTGAATGAAAATTAACTAGAGGAATTCAAATGAAGATTTTAGCACATAGAAGAAAATCAGGGATAATGAAGATAAACCAAGGTAAATTATCAGGTCCAAGGAATGAAATAAAAAAGACTGAAGACAACTGAATAGTGTCAAAGGGACTACAGGCCACTGGAAAACCATGATCAGACTAACATAGGCATTTTAGTATTCCCAAAAATATAAGAGAAAAAGAGGAGGGGTATAAAGAGAATATTTGAAAGAAAAAACAATGGCTAAAAGGCTTCCCAGATTCTATGAAAGAAATTAATATTATAGGATGCTCAAGGTAATCCAAATAAGAACTTAAAGAGGCAAATACTAAGACACTTCAGTGTTAAGATTCAAATTGTTGAAAATCAGACAATAAAACGTGATAGCTACAAGAGGAGAAAACTCATCATACAGGGGAACCTCAGACAGACTATCTATAAATTTCTTATCAGAAGGTTATGAGACAATGGGTTGATATAACCAAAGTCCTTAAAGAAAAAACTGTCAACAAAGACTCAGACTTTCCTTCAAGTCAGGAAGAAATTATGACATTCCAGAAATAAGCTCAGAGAGTTTGCTCCCATCAGAACTGTCATCCAAGCAATGGTAATAAGATTCTTGTAGGTTAAAATGAAAGAACACTAGACAGTAAGTGAAAAATTTATGAAAAACTGTGTATCTCAGGCTGGGTGTGGTGATGCTTGCCTCTAATAACAGCTACTCAGGAAACTATGGCAGGAGGATAAAAAATGGTAGGTCAGCCTAGGCAACTCAGTAAGAACCTGTCTCAAAATAAAATTTCAAAAAGAGTACAAATATAGCTCTGTGGGAAAGTAGTTGTCTAGCATGTATGAAGTCCTAGGTTCAATACTCAGTACTACACACAGACACACATGCACGCATGCACACACACACACACACACACACACACACACACACACAGAACAACAAAAGAAGACAAATGTACATCTCAGTAAATGCAAGAATTTGAACAGTTATAAAAGCTAATATAATTGCAACAATGGTGTGTAGCTTATTTTTGTTTTCTATATGATTTAAGAAATTAACCTATGTTAAAAGGTGAATTATTAGCTTAAACGCTAGCATTATTGTGGCAAATGAATGATTAAAGTTTTTTTTCCCCAAATAACAAGAGAGTCCCCCACTGGTTAAATACAAACTTGATGCTCTGGTCAAGCAAACATTGAATGCTGCTTAAGATTAGTAGAGTAGCTATAAATGAACTTCTAACTACGCAGTATAAAACTGATGAATGCCAAAAATAAAGTTTAAGGGCGAAAAACAAAAAGGTTATTAAATTGGAAAAAAAATCAGACTGGCATCAGATTTCTCACCTAAAAGTACTAAGTAGTATGTAATCCTAAATGATAGTATTGAAATCTTTGCAGAATATTAAGGCAAGGCAAATTTGACCTTACTATTCTATTTATAGCCAAACTTTATCCAAATTTGAAGGAAAATATATGCCATTTTCAGATATTCAAAGACTCAGGAAATATGCCAATCACATAGTCTTTTGATAAAATTAGTGGATAAAGGATGGTGGCAGAATAATATAGAACAAAAAAGGAAACAATCAGGAATGATAAGTAAATGGCAAACAAAAAAGTACAATAAAGAAGTAAAAGTTATGGCTTAACTATTAGTAATGTGGTTTTACAATTTGTCCTAAAAATTTATTCTTAAAAGAGATGAATTATAAATTTAAAAATATTACGATACACTCAACAAATAGTTTTAATTACACATTGGATGAAAAAGTGAGAATAATAGTATTCAAGCTAAGTTTGGTATATATTGGAGGTAGTGTAAATCTAACCTCACTGGTTATTCTACAGCTGAAGTGACCTCAACCAATTTCTCCAGTAATTTATTCATCTTTCATCATAGACAGCATGTTATTTTAAAGTTGAGTTTATAAGGTCGAGTATATGTATATATGTACATATCCACTATCAAACCCAGGGAAGCCTCTACCATTCTGAATACATTCTTTAAAAAAAATAAGGAAGAGGGGCTGGGATACAGCTCAAAGGTAGAGAACTTGCCTAGCAAGAGCAAGGTCCAGGGAAGAAGGAAGAGGAATTCCATGAAATTGATTAAAAATCTAGATGAAACACCACTATATTGACCCTTGACTTGTTAGTGTCAAAAGACATTTTGACAAGTTCAGAACCCCAAATTTCCCTCTCTTCTCATCTAAATTGTCAACTAGAGGATGATTCAGAGAGAAAACTTTGACATTCATTTCTAGGAAGTCATATTTGCCAGAGCCAGCCACATGTCAAGGAACTCATCCAGCCTTGGTAAACACATACTGACCTACATACATGAACCATAAAAGTAAGAGATCATCACAAAACAAGCTGTTGTAATACTGCTACTTTTGTTTCCAGGATCATAAACAATCTACAAATCCACCAAGTCTTGCTCATCCAAAAGGAACAAGGTGAAGGGCCATGAAAAATATCAGCATCCTAATCATCCCTGTGGGGTGCTTTCATGGGTCAAAACACCCTTGCATTCTCACTCTGGAGAAAGGACAAGTACTTCAGAGTGACTAAAGCTTTTCTTGACCACTTTGTTTTTGCTCTAGCAACATTTTCCACTACCTCCACTCGGTGACCTGAACCTCCTTTGATACCCAACCTCTAATTCCTCAGGACACCAATGAGCAACAGAAGGAATGACCTCCATGAGAACATTTTTCCAAACTATATAAAGCCAGTCCCACTGCCTGTTTCTGTGGGTTGATGAATGCAAGTGGCTATGGCTATGAATCTGAATTCTTTTTATGATAGAAATATATACAACCGGTAAAGTGAAATATGATAAGACACCATTCACCACACAAACATGACCTTTGAGTTATTTTCAAAGAAAAAGGACTGAGTTTGCTTAAAACTGTTAGGAGGCTGACTTTAAAGCAAATGATTTCATTGGTTTCTATTCTCTTTTCCACTAATCCTAGGCATAGCTTATGCTACTCTGTTCTCACTTTATTCTTAGAAAAATCACCTTATTTCCATGCTTTTATTGATCAACTCCTTGAGGCCCACAGCATCTATCGCTCTCCTGATCTGACCCTTCCTTTGACTCTGCATCATTTTCCAGGAAGAAAAGTAGTATAGGGAAATCTTAACAGGACAAATTTCAGTTCAATCAGAAGAAGAAAAATTTAGCATTTGGATTAACCAGTTGTGTACAAAAATAATCTTTTTTTTTTTTTTTTTTTTTTTTTTTTTTCCTCAGGTGGAGGGTATGTAGTTACACTAGCAAGCATGACCGACTTGCCTAAATGAATAGAAGAAGAGAGATAAAAACCAGAATTATGCAACAATGGAGAGCAGGCAACTAAGAATAAGACCAGGGGCCAGGCCACAATGAGAGAGACAAAGTTAGGAGCTGCTAATTGGAGTTTACGGTAGAGGTCAACAAAATTTTCACTAAAAGAGAATGTTAAATATTCAGTACTCAAATTCAAAGCTATTGGGTGTTAGCAGTCCCCACAGATCTTATAGAAGTCTACAAGACAACTGAGAATTGTTTAGATGGGGCTTCCTGACAGCATGACATATTTGTTTCATGGTATGTTAATAGCATCACTTGGCAAGAGATTTGGGGATATAAAACCTGCAATAAGTTGTTGGTAGTTTCAGAACAAAGGGTAAATTCCATAGCTAGGAATAAAAGGCCCATCATATTTTACTGTGTGCTTTTCTTTCTCTGTGTTTGTATACTTACTTTATCCTGGAAAAAAAAATATCCATTCCACATTCTGAAAAATAAGGTCCTACTCAGCCATCAAAGTAAGGTTCAACTGAAATTGTTTCCAAGAATCCTATGTGTATATCTCCATTCATAGATAATTTACCTCCTCCATACCCCACCACTAGCACAGAACTTAGATTGTGCTTCTGATCAAAGCATGATAACTAATTCACAATTTACCATGAAATCCCGTAATTTTAAAAATTATGTGTGCACTATATGGGTATATGTAATATATAACACAGAGACACATATGTATAAACATGTATATATATATATATATATATATATATATATATATATAAAGTTTTCAAAACTTGATTCTGAGTATTGTATCCAACTCTCCCTCTTATCCTGTATCCTTGTTGAACTTATAAGAGTCATCCATAAGTACTTTGTTAAATTGAAAAAAAAATTACAAGATGCAAACAAGAGAAAAAGACTTACAGCCAGGCATGGTGGCCCATGCTTATAAACCCAGTATTTGGGAAGCTGAGACAGGAGGATTGAAGGTGCATGGTCAGCCTCAGCTACTTAGTGAGACCTTCTGCAACTTAGTAAGACCCTGTTTCAAAATAAAGAATAAAAAATAGGGCCAAGGGTGTAGGTCGGAGATAGAATACCCCAGGTTCAATCCCCAGTAACACAAAAAGGGGGGCGGGGCTTATGTATATTATGTCTAATTCCCTTGCAAACATGAAATTCTATGAGATCTTCTTCCTCTTTGTAATTACCCTATGCAATGCTGCATAGGGTATATACCTGTTGATGGGCTGCCCGAAAATAACAGGAAATTGTCAAGTGTGGCAGCAAATATAAGCAAAGCTCAGTCCCAAGGTTTGAGATTCAGGGCCCCAGACCTCTCAAGTCAAGTTCTAAGACTAGTATTCCTAGCGTAGGTATCTACTTATAGAAGGTATTCAATTCATACTAATCAATAAATAAAGTGATTGCTAAAGGGTCACTCCAAAACTCATAGGCACTGAGGTCAAATTGATCCTAACAGAAAAGCAAACCAAAACCCTCAGTTGTTTTCTAAGATTCATCTTGGAAATGAGAATTCTCAAAACAAGAATTTTTTTTATTCTAAAATTATTTGCCCTTTGCAAAGAAAAAATGCTTATATCAAAGATGAAATTTTCAGATACTCAAGCAAAACTCCAGCAATAGCTAGTCCTCCCAGATAAAAGGATATAACGGCCTACTCTGAATCTCAGAGCCTTATAGTTTTATAGAGCACTAAAGCAAAACCAAGCATATGGGTCACTTGGTACAGTGGGAAGAAGGTCAAGGCCAAACTACATAATCTTCACCTCCTTGGGTCTCAGCTTCCCCACTTCTAAGGTAAGGGAATTAATTTATTCAACAAGTACTTGAAAGGGCCATGTCTAGATGCCTGGCACCAGAGGTGGACTAAAGGATCTGGAAGGTCCCTTTCAGCCCTGAATATCTTATAATTCTTATAGTCACACTTAGTAGACATTCTTTTGGCTCTGATCTGAAAATCTGGCTGGAAACATAAACAGTCTTCTACATAAAAACACACATTCACCAACTATAATTTGGACTTGGCAACATGAGGTTTCACCAGAGCTGAGAGGAAAAAGTGCAAATTTTTCGTTGGTGATCATATTACTTTAGACTGACTGCCTTATAACTCCTATCTAAAGGTGATAGAAGTATGGCTCAAGCAGGGCCAAGGCACCAGCACAGCCCAGTCACTACTACCAAGTGAAGGGTATGTCCATTTTCATTGAACTCGCTAACAATCTTCCATATGAAGAGTCTCAAAAATAACACTCTCCCTACCAGATTTGTCCTTTTCCATTTGGCAAACCGTACTTTATTTTTTATCTTCCTCCCTTCTGTTTTATAGAGAACATAAGCCAACATGGCAACGGGCTTTTTGTTTATTTCCTTCCACTTCAAAAACAAAGCCATGGCTTGAGTACATTTGTCAGAACAAAGTCCACCCAGAAAGAGACTTTTTGTGACTTTTTGAAAGCCTCATGAACAAGACAAGGATGCCTACTTTCACCACTTCCATTCAACACAGTACTGGAAGTCCCAGCCAGAGCAATTAGGCAAGAGAAAGAATTAAAAAGCATCTAAATTGGGAAAAAGGAAATCAATTTGCCCCTGTCTGCAGACAAAATGATTATATATAAAAAATCCTAAAGATACCCCACCCCCCCACACACACATACACTTAGAATTAATTTAAAAATTCAGTAACATTGCAGGATACAAAATGAACATAGAAAAGTCAGTAGTGTTTCTATATGTCAAAAGCAAACCATCTGAAACAAATCTCATTTAAAATAGCTAGAAATAAAATGAAATAGCTAAGTATAAATTTTAACCAACAACGTAAAAAGATCTTTGCAACAAAAAGTATGCAACCTTGATTAAAGAAATGAAAGAGGATGCAAATGGATGGGAAGACATCCCAATTCCATGGG
The DNA here is from genome assembly GCA_004027655.1 of Graphiurus murinus. Lineage (NCBI taxonomy): Eukaryota > Metazoa > Chordata > Mammalia > Rodentia > Gliridae > Graphiurus > Graphiurus murinus. The sequence continues at coordinate 13,545 of PVLC010002001.1, forward strand.
CTGAATGAGTTTTTTAATGGTCCCATTGGCAAAGCTTTATTATTATTATTGCTATTATTACTGACACATGGCAATGTTTTTTGTTTGTTTGTTTGTTTGTTTTTGCAGTACTGGGGATTGAACTCAGGGGCAGTCTACCTCCGAGCTACACCTCCAGCCCTATTTTTTTTTATTCTTTATTTTGAAACAGAGTCTCACCAAGTTGCAGAGTGCCTCACTAGGTAGCTGAGGCTGACCGCGAACCCGGATCCTCCAGTCTCAGCCTCCTGAATGCTGGGATTACAAGCATGTGCCACCACGCCCGGCTCGGCAATGTTTTTTATAACAATAAAATATCTGTACAGTCATTGCAGTTTAACAATTTCATTTAAATGATCTGCATGTCATTTAATTATCAAAGTATATATTAGGTCAAGCAACCTTTAGAGAAGAAAAGATTTAAAATACAACAGATGTTAGGCATGGTAGAATATGACTGTCATCTCAGGCTTGGGAAGCTGAGGCAGGAGGATTAACATTTGAGGCCAACATTAGAAATTTAGGGAGAACCTGTCTCAAAAACTTTTTAGAAGGACTGGGGATGTAGCTGAGTGGAATGTGCCCCTAGGTTCCTGGGTTCAATCCTAAGTAAAAAAAAAAAAAGCAATTATAATACTTTTTATAACAATCCAGAAGAGAAAATAAATTAATTATCTTTAAATTCTGCATATTAAGGAATATATAAAGAAATACCTCGAGAAACAAATTCATAGGGTTTAAAATATTTTTATAAAAATATAAATATAAGGAAAATCCATCATATTTTATTTACCAAGGGTTCTGCTGCATAAAGTAACTGTAAATTTTGTAGAAATCTTGTCACTACCAACAGCTCATATTTGATTGTATTTTCTCATAGCAAAAAAAAAAAAAAAAAAAAGCAAGAAATGTGTGCAATAAATTTGTAAGACACAATTTTTTTTTTATTCTGCCCCCCACCCCTAGTACTAGGGATTGAACTCAGAGGCATTCTACCTCTGAGCTATGACCCCAATGCTATTTTTTATTCTTTATTTTGAAACAGGATCTTCCTGAGTTGCAGAGGGCCTCACTAAGTAGCTGAGGCTTTCCAGGAACCTGCAATCCTCCCGTCTCAGTCACCCCAGTACTAGAATTGCAAGCGTGCACCACCATGATCGGCGTTTTAAAGATCTAGTCTCCAAACTGAATTAGGAGGGAAACACACCAAAAGATGTTGCATGCCTATATGAATGTATAATTTTGAATCTCATTATGATGTATAATGGTACTGCACCAATAAAATTCTTTAAAAAAACTGAATTGGAACTTACTGATTCTAACTGGAACTCACTAATTTGAGCAGATCAATACTATTAAAAGCTTCTATTAACACCGACTACATGAAAATATACTCCCCAAGAAATCCATCTGGCCCATTCCTTCCTTGTCTCCAAGTTTTTAAGTGTCATCTTCTCAGTGTGACATTATTGGCCATTCTATAGAAAGCCATATCATACCCCTTCCCTGTTTCTCCTGGCACTTATCTCATTCTAATGCACTTCATAATGCATATTTTATTTACTTCTTCTAAGGCACTACATTTTGAGTTCTATGTGGTACACTGTGCCTGTCATTTTTGCTATGGAGTTTCTAATACTTGAATAATGGCCACATACGAACACAGAATATTTGTAGAATGAATGACCCATTTACTCCTTTATCTTCCTCAACTCAAGATTAAGGAATAAGAAACCAAGGCAATATAATGGGCATTGAAACAGTTCTTCCTCGTGGCTTTTCTTCCTTTACATATCCTATGGGAAAATTTAAACATACACAAGGTAGACTGCATAACAGAATTAACCATTCACCCAACAATTATCTACTCACTGCTAGCCCTTTTGTCACTTATGTGCTCATTTAGTAATTTCCTACTTTTATTATTTTAAAGAAAAAAATAAAACCAGATACCAGTCCATTGCATTTGCCATTACTTCATATATTTCTCTAAAACACAAGGACTCTCATTTTTTCCTCCATATATCTTTACTAACATCACTGTCTCTAGGATAAAACAGTAATTGTATAATTTTATTAATTTCCTATACTAACATCGATGATATGTTTGGCCTAAAGGGTGGTTCTGGTCACCAGTAACCTACGATCACAGTCTCAGAACTACTTTTAATGTCATAACTGAGTTCAGCCCTGAATTATTTTGGAATTCACACTCTCTGGAGCACAATACTTCTAAACAATCAATGCATGTTGATAATGTACATCCTTCAATTGACTCAAAAAAGAAAACATTAAGGATTCTTGCTGTTGCTTTTGCTAGAAAGATAATGTTGACCAACTAGGGCCCACAGTGACCAACCAGACCTGAAAATATCAGCCTTTCTCATTGAGAATGTAATGCTTGTGGGTAGAGAAAAGGCAATTAAAAGGCCTGGCTGTGTGTCCCCAGGATAACAAGAAAATGTGGACTTCTGAAGCAACATTCCTAAAAAATTGCTTTGGGTTTTGAAACAAAATTAGTAGGTAAAAGGATTTCTAAGGCTTCAGAGTGTAAGCCAGAAGAGCTCTGAGAAGTTTGAGTTGGGCATTTTGCATTAAAGTGCCTTGGCTCCTTGTAAGCTACAAAGCTCTCTATTGGTTCTGGATAAATGTTTACTGCAGAAACAATCACGGATTTCATGAGCTTCTTCCTAGTATGGTTTATAGACATGACTTCACACATAGCTCCTACCTGAATTTTGAAAGCACTTTCATCAAGGGGTGGTGGAGGAGGGAAGCTTCCAGAGGCAGATGGAAGGGCACCAGGATCATCTAGAGGTGGAGGTGGGGGTGGGAGAAAGTCACCTGTAGAAGGGAAATACATACATGAAATTAACAGTGATACACTTTCATAGTACTTTTTAAAAAGATATATTTCCTGGCATTTTACTCCTTTGTAATTGGCTTTGACACATAATTTTTGCCTTGTATAGCAATTATTCTCTATCTTAGCTCTCTTTAGTTTAATTAATAGCCTTAACTTTCAGAGGAAAGAGGACCAGATTTGATATTTAGAAGTGGCATAAAAGCTATTCTAGTGGGTCAAGTACATTTAGCAAGAACAAGGAATGTGCTTGGTTTGGAGGATGAGGTTACTGAGTTGTAAATCAAATTGTTAATCAATAAATTGTTAATCAAATAGAGGAGGAAAACACATATGGATAACATATGATACAATTTATGAGAAGTACAAACAAACTTCTGGAAAATAGCATAAAATAAATTTTATGTCCAGGTGGACAGATAAGAGTGACTATACTAGATCACATAATTATCCTCAAACGTTATGATATAAAGAGCAAATCCACTCTAGGCAGAAAGAAAGGGGCATATGAACATACACATCAAAAAATTCAGGGCCTAAAGAACAAAAAATAAGTCATTACAGCAGAAATAGGAATGTAAAATAATGTTAGTGGGTAATAAAAATTAGAAAGATGATGAACACCTAAATATGATACACATCTAGCAAAGACATTAAATTTTATCATGAATGTAAGGATTTCTGAGAAAAGAACACTTGGTTACAAGATGATTTTCTGAAATTTTAAAGGATATGCAGAACAGATGAGGAGAAGCTGAAATGAGAAACATCTGATTTAGAAAATACAATCCAGGCAGGAAGTAATGAGGCTCAGGAGATCAAAAAAACCCCATTTCTGACCAACAAGAACAGTTATTAAAAGAGCACATCTAATCTCTAAAATCTGAGGTGTAAACATGTCCAAAAGCTGTAGGGTTCATGGTACAGAATTTTTAAAAAGATTTTTATTGAGAAAACAGAAACCTCACTAAGTAGCTAAGGCTGGCTGCGAACCTGCGACCCTCCTGTCTCCACCTCCCAAGAACTGGTATTACAAACATGCATCACCAAGCCCAGCTTAACTTTTTTTTTTTAATTATTTGAAATAGGTTCTCACTAAGTTACTGAAGGTCTTAGTTGCTGAGGCTGGCTTCAAACCTGTGATCCTCCTGTCTCAGCTCACAAGTGCTGAGAGTGCTACCACAACCACTACTTCATACTCACTTTAAAAGAGGATTTCTGAGAACAATCTTAGAATTCATCAGATTCTGTTATATCATATAGAATTATCAGAGCATCATATAGTATCAGAGCTAAATGAAATCTCCGAGATCACATTATAAAAGAAAAAACAAAGCCCACAAAAGCCAGATAAATAGTTCAAAATATAACAACAAATAAGTTTGGGAATGAAAAGTACAATTGCTATCTTTGAGGTCTCTGAGGACCCTTCCAACTGTGCTCTTCTTTGCCCTATTTCTGTAACAGAACGTAAATACAGAAAGGCACAGGCTGATGACAGTCCTGGGAAGGAAGGAAGAAAGGAACAGAAAAGGAAAATGCAATGTGTTTTCCTTAAAGAAATAAGTTGATGAAAACAGAGATCATAATTCTAGACAAGATTAGGTAGATGTTTTAAAAAGCCCTAGTGATAACTTCTTAATTATCTTCTTTATTTAGACCAATTATTAAGTCAGACCAAGTATTTAGTTATTTAAGCTCAACCATCAAAGGCTTCTTACTGCATTCTTTAAGGGGGATCACATTTTAAAAAGATGTAGAAGAAAGGGTAAATGTCTGGAAAACAGATACAAACATGATACAAGGAGAAAAATTGGGGTTTTGAAGAGATATGTGAACTAGTTGGGAGAGCAGAAAGAAAAAAGTCACTATCTTAAATCAGACTAAGAATTTTAAGAATTCTATCTGATGGCACACTATTTCAATAGACAGACATATATAACATTATTTATGCAATAATATCTATACATGTATGGGTATACGTATGGCTATACGAAGAATTTTTTAATGGATTCCCAAGAAACTGACAATAGCAACTTGCCTTTAAGAAGTTGCAACTGAGAAACAAGAATGGAAGGAGAACTTTTCATTACACAAATTTTTAACTAGTCACTATTTTATTCATTAGTACCCCTCCCCTTGCTACAGACTTGGCCAGAGGGAACTCAGCTCCTTATCTTTCTTCTCTTGAGGGAATCTTAAGCTTGCATTTCAAGTTTGGCCCCCAGCATTCTAGAAGGGACAGGAAGCAGCCCTTACTTTCCAATGGCAGCAGCTCCTCCCCTTAATACTCTTCAAATAGCTCAAACAAACAAAACAAAAATTGTTAGTATCTAGAAATGTGTTATGTTCAAAAGTTCAGTTGAATAAGGTTTTTAAAAATCACTAGGAAATCCTGTGATATGACAAAGGCCAAGAGAATAATTGAGGATAAATCTCATTTAATGCATCACCTCTCAGCCTTCTTAGACTACTGATCCATTGGTTGTAACTAAAAATATGAAAGAAATTGATCTGATTTATCTAATGTGTTGTTTCTATTAAAGATAAAGCCGCCTCATGCTTTCCCCACCCTCTTCTGCTCTAGTCTCTGACACGGAAGGGGCTTGCTAATATTTAGACTGATCCAGCTACTCTTTTAAGGACCTGTTTTATTTTATTTTTGCTGTTTTGTTTGCAAAGAGTCCTTCTTTGTTGCCCAGGCTGGCCTCAAACTTAAAATCCTGCTGCTTCAGTTTTCCATGTCATAGGATAGGTGTGTGTCACTGTACCCAGTGGATCTCAGTTTCAGTAAGAAGCACCCAGGGAGGTCCCTTTATAATAATTATTGCTTCAAAACTATGAAATATCCCTGGATAATCTTTCGAACTGTTGTCTGAAATATCCTTCTTGACTCCAAAAAAGAAGATCGGAACACCAAGCCAGATGCTTGAAGCTTGCAGCTCAGAGTGCATGCTGGCTCCCCAGATAAGGAATTGTGAGGAGATGGGATAAAAAGCCTGCCTATTCCTAAAGCCAAAGCCTGTGCACCATCTCAGTGCAACCACAGACCTCTGTCCCAGAGGGAGATCAAGCACTCATGGAGCTATTAATAAAGCAGCGCCTGGATTCCCATTTTACTCCTGTTCTTTGAGTGTGCAGCTCCTTTGAGAGTTCTCTCTCTAGAAGTGCTCATTACCAGGGCAAGGCTTAGGCATTCCTGGCTGCCTGTCCTCAAAGCCATGAAAGTAGCAGCACTCCTCCCCTTTCAATGATATATCCTCTCCTGTAAATGACAATATATTTACCTTGTCTTTAATGTTTTTTTAATTTTCATTCTCTACATCCTTAGATTCCAGGTTCTTATTTTATATGACTATACCTTAGAAGAATTTACCTATCATTCTTCCATTTTCATTTACCACTGTTTAACGAAAAGGTAAGTTGTTGGGTTTGATAGTACTTAATTTTCTAATAGATGTCATTTCAAAAAGACTAAGTTTAAAAAGAGTGATGACAAAGAAATGAAAAATGTTTGATGTGATAGATTCATGAATTATCCTGCTTCCAAAACATTACATTATATATCATTATACGATTTTGTACAATTATTATGTGTCAATTAAAGCTACTAGATAAATAATTTTTAAAATAATAAACTGGGCATGGTGGCATATGCCTGTGATTCCAGGACTTGGGAGACTCAAACAAACAAAAGGATTGCAGTTTTGAGGCCAGCCACGATAACTTAGTGAGACCTTTTTTTCAAAATAAAAAGTAAAATAGGGCTGGGGTGAGGGGTATGGCTTCAAGGTAGAATGTTCCTGAGTTCAGTCTCCAGAATAATAATAATAATAATAATGATAATGAAACATAGTATTGATTATGATACAGGGAACCCAGCACTGTAGTATGTTCCTAGTAGGAGAAGTGGTATTAGATCAAACTTCCCTCACAAAAACATGGAAAAAGATATCAAATCCTCAGAAACATTTATAAAATTTAATTCAGCAATACCACTTTTAATTAATTACCCCTGCAAAAAGTAACTGAAGAGAATGCATAGAAGTATGTTCTATTGGAATCTTCTTCAAATTGCAATATAATAGAAAAATCAGAATGCTCATCAATATTGACTAAAACTAAATTTCAGCCAATTATATATTAGAAAAACGTGAGGTCATCAAAATGATGACGTTCATTTGTTATCTGTCATCTATTTATTCACTGAGTGCATCTTATGCATCAGGCATAATTCAAGACCCTAAGGGAAGGGAGAACAAACAAATAAATAAAACAAAAAGTGCTGCCCTCAAGAGATTTATACTGTAGTGGGAGGGAAAAGATGATTAAGAAATTAAGAAATAAAACATACTGAACATCAAATGGTGTTAATAAAGAAAGACAGAGCAAGGAATAGGGACAGAACTGCTAGGGTGGTGGTGGGATGTTGCAAGTTTAAAGAAAAGTGTTGAGAAATGCCTCACCAAGGTGGTATTTGGGCAAAGACTTAAATCTAGTGAGGGAATGAGTCATGGAGTATCTGGGGGAAGAACATAAAAAAACTCATGTAAAGTGAGAAAAAAAGGACAACTGAATAGTGCCTATAATATGGCCCCAGTTTTCTATAAACCAGTAGATTAACAAAGGTTGTCTCTTACTTATAGAATAATAAGTGTTTTGTATTCCCTTTCCTTTTGACTTAATTACTATACAATGAATGTGAATTACAGCCATGCATTTTTTTTAAGAATCAAAAGGATGATATTCTGAAATAAATTGTAGAATCTACTCAAACCCAGTGTTTAATTTTAATGCATCACTATATTTACCCAAGCCAAAATTTAATGTGCTGTCATCTTTCTAAATATCTTAGCTTGAAATGCTCTTGGAGATTCTCAAATTAAAAGCAAGAATTATTATCTTTAAAGTAGATGACGTCTCTCCAGTTTTAAATTGGACAGTTTCACTCCATATTTAGCAAATGCAAAAATCTCTGGGACTTCACTGAGTTAAGCATCCTCTTATTTAATTACAGATAAATATACTCTGTACAAAGGTGAAACACCTTAGTGTAATACATCTAAGTATATTCTATTTCTCTATCACACCATGTTTTCCATTTGTTGAATAACACATTCAATTTTTCAAATAACATGAAAAAAAAAAAGAGGAGAGTCTGGATTTGAAATGGACTAGAACCAAATAGCACTTTTTAATCCATCATGGGTCATTCGTCTTACCAAGCATAGTAAATGCTATCCAAATATCAAATCACATCTTATACTTTGACTTCCAAAACTGGACATTCAAAATGTATGAGGCAGAGTTGAGTTTGATGCAATAGTCTTCTACCAGCTATTGCAATATCTTCAGCCTCAAAACTAAAAACTGAAATTTCCCTGCCTTAAAAAATTTTTTAAAAATTGAAAAATTCATGTTTGAATGGAGAATGAGGCAACATCCCAAGGATATTTTTTCCTCTCAAAAAACAGCTGGAAGCATTCGGGAGGATGAGACCGGAGGATCCGGGTTCGCGGCCAGCCTCAGCTACCTAGTGAGGCACTCCGCAACTTAGTGAAACTCAGTTTCAAAATAAAGAATAAAAAATAGGTCTGGGGGTATAGCTCAGAGGTAGAATGCCCCCGAGTTCAATCCCCAGTACCGCAAAAAAACAGCTGGAAAATAAATACCAGAGTGCTCAGAGAATACTCCCAAAATACCTCTTCCCTTTTGAGACAGGACATCACCTAGGGATATCCATTCAGGCCAGAAGCTCACTTCCTCCAAAGATGGCAAAAGTGTTTGAGGGAGTGTAGTTTCACAATGCAACACTTTAAATAGGTACCTTAACTTATTTCATTCCCACTCTACTAGGATATACAGTGAACCATCCTCATCTCCAGTGATAATACTTTGCTACTTCCTGATGTAGTTCTGGTATATGATATATTCTGACCTTAGTTTAATTGTGTTATCTATTGGTTTCTCCTGCTAGACTATGAGATCTTTGAAAACAGGCTCCTTGTTTTACTAATCTCTACATAGAGGATATACAACAGTTTTTAGTTTTGAGGCTGAAGATATTGCAATAGCTGGTAGAAGACTATTGCATCAAACTCAACTCTGCCGAATACATTTGAATGTCCAGTTTTGGAAGTCAAAGTATAGGATTTGATTGGATATGAAATCACTGAATAAGTCCAATTACTTCATTTTATAGAGAAATTTCCCACTAGTGTGGTAAGTAGTCAGAGTGAAATAGAAGATATTAAGTATATGGTAATATTATAAATTAAGACCAACATATATGCATATATGTACATAAAACATTCTATATGCACATATGTTAAACTACATACATATACACATATATTAAACTGAATTGAATTTTTATAAAATCAATACATGCATTTTTCTATAATCCAATCTGTCCCTTTCCAATTATTGACATAAGGTATAATAGTACTCAGACTCATCAGTACTAAAATACTCACAGGTCATAGGTATTCCATGATGCTAAGAGCTGGGAAAGTAATAACATCTGTCTTAAAATAGCTACTTACTTGACCTTTTCCTTTTTTATTTTTATTTTTCCTTGTTTAAAAATGATCTTATTGATTGCATGTTGCTAAGGTACAGTAACTGAGTCCTAATTCCTAAGTCACCATCTAATTTGGAGAGGCACCTCAACCTCCAAAATCACTAGTTATCCACACAATATTAGATCTTTCTTCAGCAACAAAAGACCTGAGGATAGATCTTAACAGTACCTATACCCTATAGGATATCTAGAACCTCCTTGAAGTCCTCCAGGACTTTTTGAGCATTAGTTCTCATCCCATGAAGAATGGAGATGGAGCAGGGAAATGAGGGGATAGAAGGGGAGTTATATAAACAGAATCTCAAACATGAGTGCTTGAGGTGCTGAAACAATCTGACTTTTAATCAAGGGCATCCATCAGAATTTGTCTTTTACTACATATACCCAGCCCCACTCTAGGACTCCTAAATCAGAATCTTTGTATTTGAGATCTAGACATAGCGTATTATAAAGCTTTCTGGAGGATTTTGATGGGTTGCCCTGGCTGAATATCACTAACTGCCATGAAAAACAAAGGCTGAAGAACTATCTGAGATTACAAATGACTACAGAGACATGGCCACTAACACATGCGATGCTGGAGAAGATTCTCGGCCATAAATTAGTAAGACATCTGATGAAATGCAAAAAAACTCTATGTGTTAGTACATTGTACTATGTCAGTGGTTTTGATAACTCTTCTGTGGTTATATAGATGACAACATTTGGGAAAACTGTGTGCAAATTAAATGAGAATCTTTTACACTGTTTTTAATGTTTCTGTAAAGTCTAAAATTTTTTCAGAACGAAAAGTCAAATTTTATTTTTAAATTTGAAGGAAAATGAAATCACTGAATAAGTCCAATTACTTCATTTTATAGATAGAGAAATTTCCCACTAGTGTGGTAAATAGTCAGAGTGAAGAAAGAATCACACCCAGAAACTAACTGTGACCCCAGATTTCCTAATTTCTAGCTGAAGACACATTTACTACAAGACATGGCAGAATGTGAGAAACTAGGATCACTTGGCAATGATGAGGAGATATCCTTTACCCCTGTAACTTCTGAAGACTGTGAAGAAGAGAAAGGTTCTTGCTCTTTGGGAGAATTCCGATAGATGAGCAGGAACACATAAAACACCTCCAACAACATTTAAGCTAAAGGAACTATGGATAGGGCAGACATCTGAGCCTGAAGATCAGTAGCAACAAATCCCTTAAAACTTCCTTTTTCCCAATTTGGGGGTCTATTCTCATGCTTCAAGACAATCCCCAAGAAGAAGAGAGGCCGTATGAGGCTAGGGGCCTTCTGCAATTTCTGCAGCCTTCATCTTTTATGTACTTCAAATTCTTACTGAGAAATTCTTGTTACTATTTATATAAAATGATGCCAACCATTACTCACTCTCCTTCAACCCTGCCATTTATTTCATCAAGTCTAAAGCTTAGCAAATGCATAAATGCTTTAAAAATAATCAAATAGAGACACTCATTTCATTTCAAGGTGGTTGTTTTTTGGCATGTATTTTTTCCCCCCACAGGAATACTGGAGCTGACAGGTACTTGCTCTAAAAATTTACTTCACCACCTGCTAGCTGAAACATTGCTTTCATGGATTTATATTGTATTAAAAGGTCACTGGCTGTTTAAGTCTTAAACAGTTTTAATCATTCTAAAAGTCTCTTAACAGTAAGAAAAGGAAGCTCAGAACAAACAGCAGCAGGGACTCTAATTAAAAGGGCCAATTCATCTAATTTTATTTGGGGTTAATTATTCAGGATTCACTCTTTGATGTGTAAGGAATAGCAATTAGTAATTTTAGTGATTTGAGAATCATTGGAGGTGTAATCAGTTAAAATGAGTGAGTGTTTACAACACAAGATGGTGAATTAGTCTCTCTCAGCTGGAGAACAGGAACATTAGGCTCCAAGAGATCAAGGCTAAGGATTTCAGACCCTAGTGATAATAGTCACTTCAAAATAAAACACATGTCAACAGCCATCTAGCACTCTGTTTACTCCAAGCTAAGACAGGCCACAGAAGCTTCTAGATTCTAATATCTTTACCCAGATCTTCATTTTTGCTGCTGTCCCCAGTCACTTTCCTCTATTTGGCTCTTGCCACCATGGTAACCATAAATGTGTTACATTAAAAAAGCGATTCTACATGAATAGACCATTTATAAGTAACATAAGACCAAAGTTATCCCAGAGCTCACTGATTCCATGTCTGTATTTCTGATGCGGTTGGAGCATCAGCAACTAAACCTGTAGCTGGTGCTCAAAATTGAATTCAGATATGTTATGCCACAGATCTGATGACCTTCTCTTGTGTCCTCCATTTTCCTATTTATTTTATCACAATTCTCCAATTCAAAAAGGCCAAACACTTTTTTTTTATCCCATCCATCTACTCTGAATACGAATAAGCCATATTAAATTACAAGGGATGTCAAATAAATGAGGAGAGAGACCAGTACAATAGTGGAAGGGGTTTGGGAGAGGAAGACAGGAGGGGGGAAAAAGGAAAACTGATGAAGGAAACAGTTCAAATAAGGCTATGTCCATATATTAAGTCATCACTACCAATTTCACTAACACATAGGGGAAGACAGTGAGAGCAGTGTAGGATCCAGAGGGAAACATACTAAGTGCTTGTGCACATATGCTTTTATCACTTTGAACCCCACTGTGATGTGTAATTAAAATGCACCAATAAAGACATAAAAAGACAAAAATACAGCAATCCTTTCCAATTCATTTACTTTTTCTTCATCTCCACACCACCAATCACCAACATATTTAATTCATAAGTACTTCATATGCATACTAAAGAAATAGCCCAACTGGGGTCCATTCTTCCCAACTCAGTCCTTTCTAAGGTACCTTATATGTTGTGGTCAAATTGGAAATATCCATTGATATCTCCACCTCCTGAATGGACAAAACAATCTTGGCGGGGGGGGGGGGGGAGATAGAATTGAGTAATTCTCACTTCCTGATTTCACAACTAATCAAGAAGCTATGCTAATCAAAACAATGTGACATTGGCATAAGGGCAGATATATGGACTACTCAGATAGAAAAGAGCATACAGAAATGAACCTTCTCCTATGTAGCTAATTGGTTCTATGGCAATTATGCTAGAGTTTTAGAGAATTATGGTTTAAAAGTATTGAGTAAAAAGAACATTTTTAAAGTAAAATTTAAAAGTAAAAAATTTAAAAGTAAAAGCCCTGTTTGGAGCTTCCCAAAATTTGACAAGATCTTATTTTGAATGGAAAAAAAAAATCCTATAATTCAATGTGCTTCCTATGAGAAAACAGACACCATATAATCTCTTCTGACCATACAACCCCTGTGATGTTCTCACCAAGATGCATCTTTTGAGATTACTGCTATAAGCAGTAGCTGTAGATTTTTTAAATTTCAAAGTGCTCAGCTTTTTTATAAGTACAAATATTAATAGATATTTGTGGGTTACAGTATGATCATTTTATCCATGTATACAATGTATAATGATCAAATCAGGGTAAATAATATATGTATCTTTAAACATTAATTTTTCTATGTGTTCAGAACCTTCAGACTCTTTTATTTTAAAATATATAGTGGATTGTTGTAGACTATAGTTACTACACTGTGGTTTTCATATCCCTGATGCTTAGTGACGTTACATGTTTTTTTTTTTTTTCTTTTCATATACTTTCATATAAAATACTGAAATTACTTCTATTTAACAATTTAGTTGTCCTTATTTAAATACTGTCCATCTTTCTTCCCATGAGCCTTTTCAACCTCTAGTGACTATTATTACACTCTTTTCTTCAATGAGAATGATTTTTGTTTCTGACAATGGGTGAAAACAAGTAGAATTTGTATTTCTGTGTCTCACTTATTTCACTTAACCTGACGGACATCCATGGTGCTTCAAATGCTAGGTTTTCATTCGTTTTTAAGGCTGAATATTACTTCATTGTGCATATATACTATATTTTTTAATCATTAAACCACTGATATATACCTCCTTTGATTTATCTCAGCTGTTGTGAATAAATGTGAGAATACAAGTCTCTAATAGTTTCATTCCTTTTGATTATATACTTAATAATGAAATTGTTGAACCATACAATAGTTCTATTTTTAGTTTTTTGAGGAATCTCAAGACCATTTTCCATAGTGGCCATGTTAATTCCCAACAATATAACTTAAGTCCCTCTCCTTTTTTTTCTGAATCTTTACCACCAATTCTTTGTTTGTTTTGCCTTTTTAATAGATATTTTAACTAGGGTGAGACGATATCTCATTGTGGTTTGGTTTGCACGTCCCTGATGCTTAGTGATGTTACATATTTTTTTCATATACAAGTTGGCTATATGTATGTCTTCTTTTGAGAAATTTCTATTCAGATCATTTACCAATTTTTAAATTGAATTGTTTGTATTTTTTCTAGGAGTTCCTTGCATATTCTGGATATTAAACCCTTGACAGATAAGTAGTTCGCAAATATTTTCTTTCATTCTGCTGCTTGTCTCTTCCCTAGTGTATATTCTTCACACCTTTATCAGAAATCAGTTGGCTGTGGTTACAAGGAATAATTTCTGAGTTTTCTATTTTATTCCATTGGTCTATGTGTTGGATTTTTATGCCAGTACCATGATGTTTTGGCTACTATAGCTCTGTAGTATATTTTGAAGTCAGGTATTGTGATGCTATCAGCATGTGTATTTCCTTAGGTTTGCTTTTGCTATTCTGGGTCTTTTGTGGCTCTACATAAATTTCCAGATTTTTTTTCTATTTCTGTGAAGAATCTCATTGGTATTTTGACAGTGATTACATTCAATCTGTGGATAGCTTTGAATAATATATTTTTAACAATATTATTTCTTGCTATCTATGGTCAGTAGATACCTCTCCTGTGTGTGTGTGTGTGTGTGTGTGTGTGTGTGTGTGTGTGTGTGTATGTTTTGTTTGTCTGTGGTACTTGGGATTGAATTCAGTGGCAATCTACCTCTGACCTACACTCCAGCCCTATTTTATTTTTTATTTTGAAACAGGATCTCACTAAGTTGCCGAGAACCTTGCTAAGTTGCTAAGGCTGGTCTTGAATCTGTGATCCTCCTGTCTCAGTCTCCCAAGTACTGGGATTGCAGGTGTGTGTGTCTTCTTGAATTTCTCTGTTTAGGTTTGTATTTTTATTGTGGCAATCTGGAGATCCTTCAGTACATTAATTTATTCCTAGATATTTTGAATTTGTAGGTATATATCTAACATAAATATGGATATATATGGATATATATGGATATATATATATATATGTATCTCAGATATATGGATAGATATTCCATATGTATATCAGATTATAGATATCTATCAGATTATAGATAATATATAAATACAATATATCAGATTATAATCTGATAGATATATATTGTAGATATATACATATAGATATAGATATATTGTGTAGATATTATAATCTGATGCTTTCCCTTGTTTCCTGGACCCCAAAAATTTCCTCATACCTTTCTCTCCATTAGGATTTCTCTTTCGCCCATGTCTTCATATATGAACCAAAGATATTCTTGGAGGCCTAGTTCTACTACCATATTATTCAACCATCCTAGGCTACCCCTCAACAATGGTTCTTCCCAGGTCTAGATCTCTTTAGCACTTCTAGAGTATTTACCATGTCTTATCCTGTGAAAAATGCCTGAGCCATTTACATCACTGACTGAGGGCTCCCTGAGGGCTGACTCAAAGTATGAATCATCACTTTAACCCAATGTGAGCACTTCTTTCCATGGATCACAGAGTTGAGGAAATATTGGCTGAGTGAGTATGTATATAGATTGTTGACAAGGCAAGTTGAATCCTAGCCAAATAAGCTACTCTTTACGGAAGAACTTGAGGATTGGTGTGGTCTTTTGTGGTCACCAAGATGAAGTTCAAAAGACCACAAAAATCTCAAAATACCTGTGTGTATGTCTTGAGAGAGAGAGAGAGAGAGAGAGAGAGAGAGAGAGAGAGAGAGTGTGTGTGTGTGTGTGTGTGTGTGTGTGTGTGAGGTGTGAGAGAGAGAGAGAGAGAGAGAGATTAATTGAAAGACTAAAAGAGAGACACAACTGAACATCAGCATGGAATGATCTCTACAAAAAGAGTACTTGATCAGTGCCACAGCTAGCCTATATAATATCCCTGTGATTAATATATACCACTTCTATTCCTACTTGAGCCATTTACTAACCATGTGAACCTGGGCAAGCAAATGATATAATTGCTGAGTCTCAATTTCTTTGTAAAATAAAAATAACAGTACTTATCTTTTATACTGCCCTGTGTTGTAGAGACCAAGAGAAAATTAAAAATGCTTTGAAAACTATAATGTCCTACATAAACACAAGTTACTCTCAATTGTGAGATGATTCTTTATATAGCTTAATGATAAACCCTTTCTTCATAAACATTTAGAAACTCAAACAATCTAAGTAGTTGCTGAGTATATGCCATACTCAACATGGCCCTTAGGCCCCCCCTGGTTCCAAAGAGTTGAGGGTAACGGCAAAGAGAGAGAGAAAAATGCAAAAAGACCATAATTAAAACAATAGCAAAATGAAGTCCTAACAGCCAAATAAACAAACAGTGTTTCCTCCTGGGAACTTTTAGACATCTTGGAAAGGAACCACTTAAGGAGCCCTGAAGCGGCACTGACTTGCCACATCGAGCCCTTCTGCAACTGATTAACCCAACATTTCTTTGGTCTGGAAGGATTACTGGGTCACTGTTTTTTCTTAATGGACAAACTGTTCTTGAACAATTTATAAGATATAAACAAACTATTATGACATACAAATTAAAGAGAATAGTTTTGTCCTCAAAATCCAGTGATACAGCCAAGTTCAAAAAACAACAGGAAGATCCACAACCAGGCAATCAGATGAACAAACATACCCCAAATGCCCTTTGCTTAGCTTTGGATGGGCTCTTCTCTGCTCCCTTTGCTCTATCAACACACACACACACACACACACACACACACACACACACACACACACACACACACACACCTCACATTACAATGTTAAGGCCCACACTAAGATGTAGTTCAAAAGACCACAAAAATCTACTATTGCATATTCATCATTTAAGAACCAAGGTTTTGAGTTAGAATAAGGAGCTCAAAAAGTAAAGGTTCTCTTGACAAATCAGGTTTTGTCCCAAGGGAAGCTCGCCAAGAAAATCATAACTCTTTCTATTGCATTCACGTTGCTTTCTTCATTCCCTTGGATTAGAAGGTCCTGTGATAGAAGACAAGCCCAAATCGCAAGGGTTATTGTCAGGTTCTGTGCAGAAGCTTGGGCACCTTGCTATTTTACTAGACCTGGTTGGTCTGCCCAAACAAATAATTTAGCTCAGCGAGGAAGTCACTCCCTCCTCCTGCATCATTTGGCAGCTGCCTCGGAAGGCCTTTCATTCCTTAGTGCAATGGATTTATCACTCCCTCGCATTTCTCTAAGGGTGGTTCCAGTTCTCTGAGTTTCAAGTTCAGTGAGCTCAGCCTTGGCATTCAAGGACTTCCTCATGTCTCATCCTTAAGAGCATTTGTCCCCAGTCCATTTGCTGAGAACACGGTGGCAATTCCTTTCCTGGCACTTGAGTCTGTGATATGCTTCTTCTTGTAAATAGACCCATCATATCAGTTGAATTAACTCTCCATGTCTGACTGGCACTTCCTTGGTTAACTGACACTCATTGAACAACTTTATATATTCACAGAATAATCAGATTAGAAGAAAACAAGAACAGAACAGCAAGGTCCACCAGTCCAAGGATCAGCAAACAATGGTAGACTGGCCAAGTCCAGTTCACCATCTGCTTTTGTAAATATAGTTTAATTGGAATGTAGCCATGGTCATTCATTGATCCATCATCTATGCCTGCTTTAACATTCCAATGGCAGAACCCAAGGGTTGTGACAAACACATGATCTACAAAGCCTAAAATATTTACTATTTGGACTCATAGAAAAGCTTACAGAACCTGATATAGTTCACAAGTCATTTCACATATGAGAAAATTAAGATTCATTAAGATTGCCCAGTGTTCTCAAGGAATAAGAAAAGCTTTCAGAGCAAAACACCTTGAGTAGTATTGACCTCTCAGTGCACGCACATTTGATAAATACTAGCTCTCTCTAGGATCTGATAAGAAATTGTACGTTCCTCTCATGTGGAACTCTGCTGAGATAATTTTTTTAAAGACAACACTGTTGCTCTTGAGGAATTCATTTTCTAAAATGGGGAACAATCTTTTTTTTTCCTTTCCGGTACCAGGAAGTGAATCCAGGGGCATTCTGTCTCCAATCTACACCCACAGATCTATTTTTTTAATTTTTGAAATAGGATTTTGGTAAATCACCAAGTGTCTTGCTAAGCTGCTGAGGATGGCTTTAAACCTTCAATCCTTCTTTCTCAACCTCCCAAATACTAGGATTACAGGTATATGCTGCCATGTCCTGCTGGGAACATACTTACAAACAAATAATTTCAATAGAATATAGTACCTGTGTGTTAATTTTCTATTGCTACATAACAAATTACCACAAACATCACTGTTTAAAACAACACAAATTTATTATCTTACAGTTCCATATAGCAAAAGCCTGCCATGAGTCTAAGTGGACTGAAGTGTTGTCTATAGCATTTCTCTCCTTTCTGGAATCATGGGGAATCTTATCTTATCCTGCTTCTAGAGAAACCCCTTGATCCTTGGCTTGTGGCCATCTTCAAAGCCAGCAAGCTCATTGGGTTTTTTCTTACATCCTATTATCCCAAATATATACATATCTCTTCCCTTTTCTCTCCTCTTTCTCTCCTCTCTCTTCTCCTCTCCTTTGCTCCTCTCTCTCTCTCTCTCTCTCTCTCTCTCTCTCTCTCTCTCTCTCTCTCTCTCTCTTTCCCTCCTCCCCTCTCTCCCTCACCTTGGGCCCACCCTTATAGCCCAGGATAACCTCCCTATCTTTAGTTACCTAATTAGCAACCTTAATTCAACCTGTATCATTAATTCCTCATTGCCATGTAACCTAACATATTTACAGGATGCAGAGATAAGGACATGAGCATCCTTGCAGACCCTTATTTGTGTGCCACAAAGTACCACAAAGGAAAGAAGCTTGCACAAAGTTCTGTAAGTTCAGAGAAGGAACAATTTGTTAATACAGGAGAATGTTTGCTCTTGTCTTCATGGTATGTAGTGTCTGGAATCTCACATAATTTTCTGAAAATAATTCTTCATATTTCAGCATACTTTTTCTAAATTAAATGTATTACTTAAAATATATCCATTTTGTTCTACACATGTTGTTCTTTTCTTTTTGTAACTATAATCTTGCTTTTTATAACTACTATCTTGCTAGGATTTAGGAAAAATCCTATTAGATATTAGGTTGAAGAAGTATTTGAATTTCAGCTAAACTAGCTACATACTTTCCCTATGAAATTGCTTTTCTTAGTTCCACTTATTAAATAAAGAAAATAAGCTTCAGAAAGATTAGGAACCTGTCCATGGTGGCCCACTCCAGAACCAAGGCCCAGAGAAAGTTACTTCATGTCTTTGAACCTTATAGATAGAATGGCAAATGTTGAGCTAGGACTTTTGCGAGGATTTGCATAGCAATGTTTAAAAACAAGAAAATTGCCAGGCATGGTGGCTTACGCTTGTAATTCCAGCATTTGGGAGGCTTAGACCGGAGGATCTGGGTTCTCGGCCAGCCTCAGATACCTAGTGAGGCGCTCCCGAATTTAGTAAGATCCTGTTTCAAAATAAAGAATAAAATAGGGCTGGAGGTATATCTCAGAGGTAGAATGCCCCTGAGTTCAATCCCTGGTACAGAAAAAAAAAAAAATAGGACTGGGGATGTAGCTTGGAGGTAGAATGCCCCCAGGTTCAATCCCCAGTTCCACAAAAAAAAAAAAAAGAAAGAAAATCTATTAGATTGGGAAAAATGAACAATATGATTTAGCAAAAAGGTGGAACTTTACATGGTATATGCCTGAGCTGACAGACATAATCTCAAGTTAATTTAGCTCTTCAGAAAAACTTTTAACTAATACTAAAAGACAAAAAGATACAAACCTCCAAACCTCTACTGTTATTATAATATAGTAAGAAAAATTACAAGTCTGTTTGAAAAAAAAACTGTAAGACTTTTACAGAAACATATCAACAAAAGAGTATCAATAGAATGTAACTATGTTTATAAATCATTAGGCTTCACAGTGCAAACTAAATAGAAATTTCCTGGCCTGAGAATGTGAGAATGCCAAAGAACTAGAAGTATTCAAGTAGGGGCAAGAAGACTACTTGACATAAATATTATAGAGGAGATCCAAGCATCATAAATGAAAGGAACCCACTCAATAGCCCCTAAAGGCCCTTTTAACACTGATGGTTTATGATTTCATGACTCAAAGTGCAAGGGCCAATAAATGGCAGTAGGAGACTCAGACTTGTTTTTAATGGGAAGAGTCAGAAAATATGCCCAACGCCATGGCCGGGCAGTTATCCTAACTGTGACTAGCGCTTAACAAGCACTGTACATAAAAATAAATCTCTAGGCAAGAGCAGATAAAAGGCACCCTGAAATGAAGCTGGTACCAATGATCAACCCTGACTCACTGCCACATTGAAAATGAGGCTTTTAATATTCAGAGATTCCCCCAAAGTGATATTCTACCCACAACAAGGTCATGATTCCCCATAGGTCAAATGAGTGCTCACCGAGCAGGCTAAAGGGGAGTACCGGGGATTTGGATCCTTGCAAATTCCCCTAAGAATCCCTAAACTTGTCTCATGAAAATATCTTCTTCCTTTGTCTTCAGGGGTGTGTAAAGGTCTGGTAGAAAGACATGAAAACAAGTGAGAACTGTCTGACCTAACCATTGTTAACTAAGGTGGAGATGATGCAACAATATTTCTGAAATTGAGGTGTACACATTTCCACCCTTTACAATGAAAACTAAGTAAAATACCAAATTACCAAGACGGAAAATTCCCACTGTAAACAACCAGAGCTACACAGAAGAGAAAAACAAGACATCCAGTCACAGGAGCTGCATGCCCTCCTATTAAGAGAAAATATGCACACATTCCCACGCAGAACCCTTTCTTTCTGAATAGAGCTAAAGGTGTGCAGGAAATAGTTTGATAGAGACATTATATTACGTGGACAAAACTGAACTAGATTATCTGTTTGTTTATTAGATTATGGCTTTAGGCACATTGTTCTATGCTAAGAGCTCTTGACATGAGCCAACACACATTCTTTGGAATGAAGGCTTTTGTGATAGTATTTTATGGTACTTAGGCTCTTGAAAAGACTTGTGAAAGCAACCACACAGGAGGATTAAACCCAATCTTTGGGGCCACCTCATTAGGAAGGTCCAGTTTATTTCACACAGCCAAACTAAGACATGTGAGCTTTTCTACACCTTATATCAAATGGTTTCAGCTTATTCTTTGTGGAATTTCTCATATTAACCCCCACTCACTCATCTTAGTCATAAACCAGCTACCAGATCCTGGATGCCAATGGATGAAAAAGAAAGCAGGGTGCTCTAGAGATGGAATTCAACTAGGTTTCATTTCTGTCCCTAAAGGGGAAATATATTCCTGGTTTTATTTTAATTTAAATTTCAGTCAGGGACATTCTTAAAATAATAAATCCTCAGAGCATATCACACCATGTTTTATACTAATTCTATGAAAAATTATAGCATCCACTTGGGTTATAGTTGTTTTTTTTTTTTCTTTTCCTTTTTCCTCCTTTTTTATAATGAGTCTTTTCAGCTTCAAATTGGATCTGAAATTAGAACAGTGTGTGGAATGTAAAGAGTCTCATCTTAAGCTACCCTAACTTTTAAAGGCCTACAATGGCAGTTCATTCCAAACAAACATGGGCATAAATGTAAAAAGACAACAAGTTTTCTGAAACCGAAAAACTCAACAACAAACACCTATAGCATTTGCTTCTCTGTTATGTAGGTATTAGGCTGCAGCCTACCTCTTCATCCTCTCAGTTATAAAATACGTATAATTAAGTATCAATCTATCCTTATAGAAAGTGATATATCTATCTTGCTGCTATATTGACTAATGTCTATAATATAATTTAAAGCCATGATATCTCAATGTTTCCTCAAGTGTCAATATTTTAAAGGAAGGTTCTTTGCACTAGAACTTACAGACACCAATAAGGCACACCTTAACGCTTACTCTTTTTTTTTCCCCTACAAAGAATAATTTAGACAAACATTCTACAGTAGAAATGTTTGCAATTTAGGCAGTGTTCTATCCTGTCCCAATACAGTGCCATGTATAACTATTGATGACTTGAAATGTAGTCAGTGAATGAGAAGCTGTTTTTTATGTATTTTATTGAATTTTAATTTAATAGTATAAATTCAAATTCAATATGCCATACAGGGCCATTAACTACCACATTAGATCTCACTAACTTGCTTATTATCATCTACACAGGATGGTTCATTACACTCCTTAGCCCCCCACAATAATTATGCTATAAAAGCAAGTAATCCAACTATGTTTCTTTTTTCAAGATTTTTAATAACAAATAAAATTATTAAAGATTTAGATTAAAGTTAGAAACATGGAGACATAGGTATATTTCCTTTTAGTTAAAAAGAGTAATGCCTTTCTGGAAAAGAATCATGCCTCACTAATTCTCAAAACCCCAAATATGGTACTATGTCCAGTCTACTCCCAAATGAGGGACTGTGATGACGGCACAGTTTTCTTGGTATACAGTGGAATAATATAAAGGGGGGAAAAGCCACACAGTAAAAAACCCTAAGCACCACTGCTGGCGCTGCATGGATGCTTCATAAGGATGTCATGAGGACCCATTTATCTAAAGGATGCAAAGGTTCTCAGGAGAGCCTGGTATGTAACAGGCAGGGAGCACAGGCCCATGACTAGAAGCACACTGCTCATATACTCTGAAAGAGGAGAGGATTTAATAGAGTTAAGTAAGGCAGAGCTGGACTCCTGCTGCAAGTCCTCTTTTTAAAGATATTGCAAGGATGGCAAAGAAAACAAGTAAAAAGTAGAGAAAGGAGTGCTTCCACAGGAACTGACAGACATTAATGGAAGAAAACATGCATGCATACATTCTAGACACATAGGAAAAGAGGCACCACAAACTAATGAGTAAAGGTAAGCTTATTCATTAAATAGAATTGGACAAACAGATCATTCATTTAAAAAGCAATTTAGATTTTTATTTACCAAAATTAGATAGATCAAAAGTTGAACTCTTTAAAAACAAATTGAAACTAATTTCCATATGCTTCTAAATTAAGACAAACTTTAAAAACCCACAAAAGATAACACACACACACATACACATATATGAAGCTCAT
The DNA here is from genome assembly GCA_004027655.1 of Graphiurus murinus. Taxonomy (NCBI): domain Eukaryota; kingdom Metazoa; phylum Chordata; class Mammalia; order Rodentia; family Gliridae; genus Graphiurus; species Graphiurus murinus. The sequence continues at coordinate 36,427 of PVLC010002001.1, forward strand.
ATAAGTTGGTCAAACATACTATCACAACAGTTTACAAATAATTTCTTAAAACCAATCAAACAAAAAAGAATAAGCCTATGAGAGGCAGGAGGAGGAGGCTGAAGAGGGTGGAAGTGGGAGTAACCCCAACCACGAACTAAATAGCATAATACACTGGGTACATTGCTTGTCACATTCCCCATCTGAAATATAGGAAAAATAGCATCTATTTTAAAAATTAGTTTTGAAAGAATTGTTTTTCTCTTAAGTGGAAACTAGAGAAAACAGAGGAAAGGTAAGGAACTTTAAATAATGTGGAGAGAGAGACCACTAGAATAGTTGAAAGGGGTTGAAGGAGGGACTTGGGGAGGGGAAAAAGAAGACTGAGGAAGGCAACAGTTTAAATAATACTATAGCAATATGTGAAGCTATTACTGCCAACTTTACTAACATGTAGAGGGAGAAAGGAGTAGGGAACTGGGTAGGATGCTGAAGGAAATACACCAAGAGCTATATGCATGCATGTTTGTATCACATTGAACCTTGCTATGATGTATAATTTCAATGCATTAATAAAAGTATTTTTTAAAAGAAGTAAAAGGTGCATGTTAAAAGACAATTAGCAAGCCAAGCATGGTAGTGCACACCTGTTAATTCCAGTACTTGGGAGGCTGAGACAGGAGGATCAATCACAGGTTCTCAGCCAGCCTCAGCAACTTAGTAGGGTCCTCCACATCTTAGTGAGACTCTTTCAAAATAAAATAAAACAGGACTGAGGGTGTATCTCACAGGTAGAATACCCCTGGGTTCCATCCTGAGTACCACAAAAATGAAAAATAAAATAACAACAACAACAAAAAAAAAAAACAGGACTGGGATATAGTTCAGAGGTAGCTTGTCTCTGGGCTCCATCACCAGTACCCCCCCAAAAAAAATTGAGAGAGAGAGAGAGAATATGAATTATTATATACATTAAATGAATAACTGTTTTATGAATATATAAAAATTGCCTCATTAGCAATTCAAGAAAAAGCACTCTCATAAAAATAAGTTTTTGTTTAAACCAGTGCATACAGTTAAAGAGGCACTGCCATGCATTACTCTGCCACTATCATGAATTGCAGAAGTATAATTTGGTAGCTACTTGAAGAGGACATAGGCCCAACACTTGAACATATAGGCACAGGTAAAAACTTTCTCAACAAGACCTGAAAAGCACAAGCAACTCAAAGGAAGATCAAAACATGGGATTGCATTAAACTGAAGAGCTTCTGTGTAGCAAAGGAAACTATCAAGAACCTCAACAGAGAGCATACAGAGTGGGAGAAGATTTTTGCCAGTTGCTCTACAGAGAGAGGTCTAATATCTAGGACATACAAAGAACTCAAGAAAATCACATCCACGAAAACAAATAACCCAATCAAAAAATGGGCAAAGGATCTAACTAGACACTTCACAAAAGAAGAAATACAAATGGCCAATAAATGTATGAGGAAATGTTCCACATCATTAGCAATCAGAGAGATGCAAATCAAAACTACCTTGAGATTTCACCTAACTCCAATCAGAATGGCAACCATAAAAAACACGAACAACAACAACTGCTGGCGAGGATGTGGAGAAGTGGGAACTCTAATACATTGTTGGTGGGATTGCAAACTGGTGCAAGCACTTTGGAAAACAGTATGGAGGATCCTCAGATGAATGGGAATGAATCTACCATATGATCCAGCAATACCACTTCTGGGTATCTACCCCAAAAAATGGAAACCAAACTATCAGACCAATGCACGTGTATCTATGTTTATAGCTGCGCAATTCACAATAGCTAAACTATGGAAGCAGCCAAGATATGC
>PVLC010002001.1:38361-62156 GCA_004027655.1 Graphiurus murinus
TACACAATGGAATTTTACTCAGCCATAAAGAAGAACAAAATCATGTTATTTGCAGGGAAATGGATGCAACTGGAAAACATTATGTTAAGTGAGATTAGCCAGTCACAAAGAGTAAAGAAGCATATGTTCTCCCTAATATGCAGATGCTAGGGAGAAGATGGGGCATAAGAGGGTCTCCAGATGGAAAAGGAGAGACCCTCGATAAACAAAGAAGTTGATTTATCTGAAGGGGATGGACGGGGTGGGGGGCACCCTAATGTACATCAAGGTTGCTCACTAAACTAAACTTGAGAGGGAAGAAGGGCGAGGGAGCGGGGTAGGAATTTGGGGAAGGGGTCAAATGAGAAATGTGGGCACATATGTCGTTATCAATTTGTACCTAACAAAGATGTCTGCTTACAATGCACAAATAATAAAAAAACTAAAATAAATATATTAAAAAGAAATATAATTTGGTAACATTAGGGTAAAAATTTGGTAAAGTGAATCCAATGCTTTAAAAATACATTGCATCATTAGATCTGATAATTGCACATGTGCGATTCGATCTGAAATACTAGGTAATATATAAATGAAGAAAGGGGGTGGAGAGGATGAGAACACTACATGTCCAAAGACTTCAACAGTGAAAAACTAAAAATAACCTAACTTTTCAATGTTAGAGAAACTGACCTTCAAACATCTTGGTATCCTCAGGGGTCATGAGGCTAAGGCTTAAAATCCTATAATGGGAAAAGGCTCACCCTAAGCTAAGTCAGTATGCCCTTCTGTCACTTTGTCACAAACTGTTTTCATATGTTGAATGAAAATTTGCTTCTATAAATTGTGTTGTAATTTCCTTTGTAGTTTGTTTGTAGTTTGCTTCAGTCCTCTGGAGTCCACCAAACCTTTCTCTAGGACCCCTGGTCACTGTCTTTTTAATGTCACATGACAACTTCTTTCAATAGTTCCTCAAAGACACAGTGCCAAGCATTCTCTCTATCCTGACTCATTTTCTCTGGATGACAGTATATCTTTTACAGTAGAGAAACCAGAGTTGGATACAATGTCTCTTGATTGACGTGTGGCTGAGGAAAAGGAATATGAGACAATGAAGCTAACTCCACTTATTAATGGGCACTCCTTGTTCTCAGTTGATAATTCATATAAAGTTTGTCCAAAGAAAAGGCTACAAATTAAACAATTCCAGACACCATCACCAGGCTGTTTATTATCTTGATCATATTCCTTGTTTAATACTTTACCAATGTTCTTTCAAACTACAAGTTCAGATGCCAAGAACTAAACCTATACATATGGCTTCAGAAACTAAGAACACAGTTTACTGAAATCACATCACACTTTGTAAGTACTCAGTGAAGAAGATGAAAGTCTACTCGCCTGTGCTAGGAACAAAAATCAATGCTGATACTGGGGGCAAAAGACTAAGAAAAATGCTGTTCCAATCACAGCTGAGCCTAGAGCATATCAAGGTTTTTGCACAGAACATCTAGCTTGGTCTTGAAGTGCTGTGCTCTCCAGGAGGAAATATTTAATCCCATGACCCTTCACGTAAAGTCTTCAGGGACTGGAGGTATAGCTCAGTGGCAGAGTGTTTGCCTAGCATGTGTCAGGCACTGGGTTTGATTCCCAACACTGCTAAATAAAGTCTTCAAAGGACAAAGCAGAGACAGTATTTAAGGAATATTTTGTTCTATCTTTTTGTGTAGGATGAATGAAACTGAATCTAAAGCACAGGTGCCATTTTCAAGGGTACACAGATGATTTGTGAGAATACCTCTAAAAAGTCTTGATATTTGCACTCTAACCTCAGTAAGCCTAAGACTTCTGCATCTTTTCTTCATGGATCTTATTCAGGCTAAAACAACAGAAAAGCTGACATATTCAAAAAGTTGCTATTGGTTTTGATCAACAGAAAGATATCTAATTATTTTCTAGAAACTTTTTTATAATGAGGTATACAAAATTAAAGCTAGAATTTTTATATAACTAAGTTACTAAAGGTGCAGGAAATGATTTCATCAAACTGATGTTATGAAATTGTGAGTAAGATCTCCAGCACCATTTCCTTGAATGCAGACATTTGAATTGCAAGCAAGAAGATGCAGGAATATGAGAAAGAAACAAAAGAAACTGTTGACTAAGACAAAATATGGCTATATAACTAGGAAATTCTCTTGATCTTCAAATGAAAGCTCTCAAATGAATAACCGATGTATATTACTAAGAGGAAAAGGAGCATTCCTTTTATTTGATTCTATTAATAATAATCAGATATTAAGATCTAGAATGTCATTTGGTATAGAATACTGTGAAACCCTAACTCTTCTTCAAGGTCCCAATAGACTAGGTAAGTCTCTATGACAATGAGTTTTAAGAATTTTATTTCCCATACTTTTCATTTTACAAAATGAGAGTATGTTTAAGAGAACTGGAAAATGGTGGTGCTAACAAAGCAGGTTTCCTAGAAAGTCAACACTGAATAAGAAATATACTTGGAGCCATGAGGATCAGGAACCAGTGCATAAATTTTTCTCCCTCTCTGATTGGTGGACTATTCTGAGACATACTAGTTCAGGAAGCCTTTGTGAAGATGTGTTGTGAAACTAAGCAATCAGCTGCACCTGCTAAGAAGCTGCAGTCAGCTTGGTAAGTTACCATCTTTATGTCTGTTCTCCCTCCTTTCTTGTCTTACCTTTCCCCCCTCACTCCAGCTTCCCTGAGTCTGCACTTCAAGCAAGCACAGAAAGTTTCAACTCAGGCTCCATTTTCTAGGTAATCTGGTTAAGACCAAACACCTATTATGCTTGGTACACAGACACCCACTCCTTAGACTTCGGGAATGGGAAAAATCATTGCAATCAAGTACTGGCTGGGTAAACATGGACTTCTTTCAGTAGTTTTACTTAAAGTAATTTTTAAATTAAGACCCCAACTCTGCTATAAGAAGAACACTAAGTGATATTCTAGAGAAGAATGCCAGTTGTTTGGACCTCAGAACAAAAGGATCACAAATGTTAATAGAGTTAAGACAATAAACTCAGAACTAATCTAGGGTCTTGCCAAATCAATGAGGACACATTGAGCTTAAGCTTTTATCCAATGACACTCTCATACCATGCCCCAAAGGCAAGCCTGCTTCTAGGAAAAGAAAAAAAAAAATGAAGACTGCATTTTCTTATCTCCTCTTCCACAGACAATAGGCACTCCCATGTTTATGCAAATGACAGAAGATCAATAAATACAATGCAAAAGAGGTCTCAATATGTTACTTATGGTTGAGACACATATTTTAGACTTGCCTACCAATGATTTAAATTTATAGTTAAAAGAATATGATAAAATGATAAAATCAAATAATATGATATCTAGGATTATCTTCAGAAAAAAGTCTAGGGTGTATACATATATAGATGAAACATGACTGGCCATGAGTCCATTGATACTAGCAATCAGGGAGATGCAAATAAAAACTATATTGAGATTCCACCTAACTCTAATTAGAATGATGGCAACCAGAAAGAATACAAACAATAATAAATGCTGACGAATATGTGAGGAAATAGGAACTCTATACACTGCTAGTGGGACTGCAAATTAGTATAGCAGCTACAGAGATAAGTATCTCTGTATACTTATCTCCAGAAGATAAGGACTGGTACCACCATATGACACAGCTATACCACTCCTCAGTATCTTTCCAAAATAATTAAAATTAAGACTACTACAGTGATATATGCATATTCATGTTTGTAGCAGCACAATTCACAAAAGCCAAATTATGTATTATAGTATTCTTGTTATTTTTGTATGTGCTTGAAAATTTCCATAGCAAACTGTTTAAACATTGAAAAGTATATATATATTTAAAGTTATGATAACAACCCACACTATCCCAGGGCTAAGAAAGGTAACAGAGTTTCACTGTGTTCCCCTCATTCCTTAGTTAAAATGCACTGCCCTCATCTTGTTTCATAAAATAGAAAGCAGAAAATTCTTCACAACAAAGAAAAAGTCCATCTTCAAGCTCGTATCAGCCAGTGTTTAATGTTTGATGTGGGCTGGAAATGCCTTAAATCCCTGCTGAATCATTTATACACATACACAATTCATCCCATATCCAAGTACTCCTTCAATTATCTCTTCAGAAGCTTAAAAGGGTGCGTAGTGGATGCAAAACTTACAGCTCCAGTGTGTTTCATACTTAGTATGAAACTGTTTTCACTAGAAATCTAACTTCTGAATGCCTGAAGTCACTATGAAAATACAATATCTAAATTTGCCTAAGGAAAGAAACTAAAAGTACAATATCTGTTGGTCCATATATCAGCTCAGAGTTTATAAGAAATTATCAACTATAAACATTACTATCATTAATAAGGCCATCATTATTGGTACAACATCAATCTAGTGACTTCAAAGGATAAAGAGAGAGACTGCCCATATTCTAATCCTCAAATTGCAGCCCTGAGGAGTGCAAGTGTTCAGAGACTGATACATAATGTAATTTCAAACATGGGAGCATGTTACAGGCTTGAACCCAAAATAGTGTGAAGATTAGTATTCTACTCAATACAGAAACTCTATCTAGACTTGTCCCCAAGGGGAAGCTCATCAAGTGCTGTGTGCATGTATTTCACTATCACTGTGAACTACATTATGATGTGAGACTATCATGCACCAATAAAAGTCTATAAAAATAAATAACCCCAACAAAAAAAAAAAGAAAAAATGTAATATATAATCAAAACTAGATTTCTTTGAAAAGTCCCTGGATCCCAGTATAAGTTATCCTCCTATGTACAAGAAACTGTTGAAAATTACCTTAGTTCATTTTACACCAAGATGGCAAGTTTAGAAAGGGCAGGTTGTAGAATAAATATATAAATTCCATGAGACCTACCTCCCACATCATCCATGTATCTCTTTTGCCAGAAAGCCCTGATACTGTATTGTGCAGGTTCAATGAGAAAACCACAGCACATTCTGAGGAAGCCTGATGCACATTTTAGCAGAATCACCTTCCAAGATGATTCTACTACTCCAAGGCTACCACTTATGTACATTCTGAATATTATCAGAGAAAATCAAATTCTTCTAATGGTTTCCAAAATATTCCCTTGTAGGTACAAAATTCCATGACTCTTAAATAATTTTTTGCTGTGGATGCCAAACAGTAGTTTCCCAGAGTTTCTAAAGAGTTAATTCAACCTAGACCACCTACTTTTTTACAAGGAGTAAATCCAATGCTGACCAGGCATTTCTTGCCCTTTCTTGAAAAGATTCAGGAAATAAGTTACATTCTCTCTATATCAATCTTAAATGAATCATAGACTGGTATGCCATTCCACACACTTGTCTTTTTTGGATCTTGGAGATGAGCTCCGTTTCCCATAACTCCACTGAGACTTCCTAATGGCTCAAATCCCTTCTATTTGTTTGCTCATTGTTCTCATTTGCTACTTAAAGTCAGAAACTAAAGCTGATTTTACTATCAGCGGCCAAAATAAATGCAATGTTTCTTTAAAATATCATAAAATGTTCATATCTTTAGGCATATATATAGACATCAATCCTCCCTGTGATTCCCCTACCCCAAAAGCCATTCAGAATTAACTGGTAGCTTCAAATCTAGCAAAAAGGTCATAAATTCCACTCAGTCTTTGCCAATTTCTTCATTCAAATTGTTTCCCATTTGTTTGTTGCATTCACACAGTAAAATACTCATGTCTCTTTTAAAGTATTATCACTTTCTATCATATGTTATAATTATATCCACTTAACTGTAAGCTCTTTGCTAGTGCAAACTGCTATGTACCCATAGCAGTTTTTCAGACATTGTTGTTCATGTCTAGAATTTAAAAAATGCATTTATACTGAGTTTGAACACACACACACATATATACACAATGCATAAACACACACACATATACACATAAACACACACACACCCCTGAAAAGTTTCCACAAATAATTTTAGCCTAACTAAATGAGAAGCATTCATTTTTTCTTTGTCATATCATAACCCTTTCATTTGATGCATGGCCTATTAATTGGCTGTGACTCATTTTGGCAACACTTCCTATAACAAATAGTACAGAATCTTTTGCATAGTGTCAATAAATTGTGAATGAATGAATGAATCAACAAAAAAGGTTTTCATTTACTTTTTCACAACTACATTTGTCAGCTATAATTCACTATATTCCCTAAGTAAAAAGATCTCCTTAAAAAATGCTGGAAAAAAACTAACATCCGCTTTTCAGGTTAAGCACTAAGAAACATTTTTACGATATCCAGACTAGGTCACATTCATTCTTTGCACTAAGATTTCATCAGCATTACCTTTCTCATTCTTTAGTCAATCCATCATGATAAAGAGTTCACTTTTAATTCAAGGATCCATACTCACTGTTTTCAGCCACATTCTATGTCATACATAGAACAAGTGATTTTTAAAACTCCCTGACTCAACTCTTAAATTTGATATCAACTGCTTAACCAGTCGAGGAAACCAAGGATTTAATCACTCTTCTTCTGAGTGTGTTTTATTCATTCTATGTATCAATTAAGCTCTATTATCATGGATGTATAAAATCTAGTCTTTGGATTGTGGGGACTCAATTTCACATGAATCTTCTAAGAATCATCTTTTGGGAACAGAAGGCAATATTTTGTCAGTGTCTGTGCTTTTCATGTTATTACTTAGTACTTTGCTACACCCTAAATGTTATTAGTAATGGTCTTAAGATACCTCAGGTTCCCCAAAAGTTTTTCTCTATAAATTTCCATGAAACCATCTTATATGTCAAAGTCACATGTGTTATCTATTAAACTGTCTTCTACTCTGTTCCTAAAAGCATGATTCCATTCTAACTTAGATCTTGGAAAAGCAAACATAAAAACAGGTATTAACAATTTCTGTCATCTCACTTGCAAAAAAAAAAGATGATTCTTCAAATGCTCATGACTATATAAGTTTTTTTCACTAAACTATCATAAATCTCTTCTGGAACATAGGATAAGCAGTTACCTCAACTTCATATTAAATATATGCAACTAAAATTATTTTCAAATAATACCAATAAAAATTCTACATTTGGGCATGAGTGTTTTAGCCATTAATTTATTCCAACTATAAATTTCAGTAGTCCACAATAAAGAAATCCTTAAAAATATTCAAGTGCTAAACCTCTACCAAATGTTAAGTATTCAATTGAGAAAAGTTACTGAGGAATATAATAGCCTACAATGTCATCAACTGAGAATGTCAGAGGTTGTGGGCTTACATTATTAGCTGAAGCAGTGCCTAGCAGTTGACAGCATAGGCTATAAAGCCAGACTGCCAGGATTAGTATCCTGGTTGTCACTTGTTGGCTGCATAACCATGGACAAATTACACAACATTCCTCTGCTTCCTTTCCTCATATGTAAAAGTGGGGATAGTAAGATCTCTTGCCTTACAAAACTTTTGTAACAATCAAATTAAATAAATGCAGACTATGTTAAATAGTGCCAAGAATATACTAAGCGTTCAAAAAGTGTTAGATCTTATTCCAATACCCTGGCTTCAATCATACTACATAAGGTAGAAATATATGGAATGGGAAGAATGTGGTAGGATGGAATGAATATTGTATTTCAAGTTAAAAAGTGAGCTAGAATGATCATAGATCAACTTGCAATATTTGTGACCTAAAGTTATTTGAACAGAGTCCCATCTTTTTTTTATCTGTAAAATGCTAAAAAAAAAAACAAAGCAAAAGTGCCCACAAAGTGTAACAGAAACTCAGAGGAAATTAAAATATCTTTCAGCTAAGGAATAAGGAAAAGCATAATAAAGAAGGTACTATTTTGATAAGTATTATAGAATGGGTATGTGGAAGTAGAAATGTTGACATTTTCTTCTAGAAAGAGGGAACCAGTTAAGTGAACACATGAGGAAGGAAAGAATGGCATGTCTTCAAAGAACAACACATGGTCTAATCTGGCCAGGATAGAAGGTGTGAGGAGAAGCACCTGAGTTGAATCAAAACAAGCAGATTCCATCAGCAACAGATCCAGTTTCTTAGCTAGACTGGGACTTCTTCCCACAGGCATTCATTATAAATACATTCAAGATTCCAAAAGATCAACACAGAGTACCGAGTATTTGAAGACCCAGGGCCTGGAGACAATCGACGCAAAGGCCAAAGAAAAGAAGTATGATGCCAAGGATAACAGAGATGATGAGAAAGTAAAAGTGGTTGGATCTCAACACCACAGGAAGAAGGAAAAGTTGAAGAGAAATGATGACATGAATGAACAATACCAGAATGTGCACTGGAGAAAGGAAGGCTCTTTAATGAATGGTGCTGGGACACTGGACATCTATATGGAAAAGCAAGAAACCTTTTCATCATATAAAAATCAACTAAAAATGGATAAAAGACTTACTCAATATAATACTAGAAACAATGAAACTACAGGAAGAAAACAGGGAAAATGTGTCAAGACATTCTTCCAGGCAAAAGTTTTTCATATATGACCCCAAATAAAGTGGAAACAAAATAAAAATAAATGACAAATTGGATTACACCAAGGTAAAGAGCTTTTGTACAACAAAGGAAATAACAGAGTGAAGAGAAACAAACAGAATAGGGAAAAAATAGTTGTAAACTATTCATCTGACAAGGGATAAATTTCCAGAATATATAAGGAACTCAAAAAATTGAACAGAAAAAAAAAATCTGACTAAAAAAAAAAATGGGTGAATGACCTGAGAAGACAGTTCTTAAAAGAGCATGGACAAATGGCCGAGTATATTAAAAAATGCTAAACTTTGTTAATTATCAGAGAAATACAAATCAAAACCAAAATGAAATATCATCTCACCCTAGTTAGGATGGCTAGTATCAAAAAGATAATAAAATATGCTAGTAAGAACATGAAGACAAGAATTCTCCTATACTGTTGGTGGATATGTAAACTAATACAGCATCATGAAAAACAATATGGAGCACATTTAAAAAACTAGAAATGTAATCACCAAATGATGTAGTATTTCCACTACTGGGCATATGGCCAGAGGAACTGAAATCAGTATGTTGAAGAGACATCTACACCTCCATGTTTATTGAAGCACTGTTTACAACAGCCAAGATATTGAATCAACCTAGGTGTCCATTGAAGGATTAATGGATAAAGAAAATGTGCTATATATACACAGTGGAATATTTTTTGCCCACAAAAAGAAGGAAATTCTGTTATTGCAGCAAAATAAATAGAACTGAAAGACACTGTGTTAAGTGATGAGTCGGGCACAGAAAGACAAACATCACATGTTCACATATATGTAAAAGCTAAAATGTTGATCTCACTTAAGTAGAGAATAGAATAGTGGTGTTAGTACCTGGAAAGGGCGTAGGGGAGAGCGATATAGAAAAGGAATGGTAAAGAGGCACAAGTGTGAAGTAGGAGAAGTATGCTTAACAACTGAATACCTACATGTTTCCAACATAAAGAAATGGTAAATGTCTGAGGTGATAAATATGCCAATAACCCTGTTATGATCCTTATAAATGATATACATGCACTGAATGTCACACTGCATGCTATGTCAAATTACTGTGTCAACTATCGTGTGTATAAGTGTGCATTTGTACGTGGATAGAGAGATAGGAAATTGGAAGGATAGATTGATATGGGTGGAGCTCGGATCAAACCCAGGGCCTTGTACATGCTAGACAAGCACTCTGCAAATGAGCTATACCTCCAACCACAAAAATACATATTATAACATTTTTTATTAGTGAATTATAATTATACATGATAGATTCATACCAAATATTTTATAGGCATACAATAATATATATCACTATGAATCCCACTAAATATATTTTTAAAAGAGAAACAGATGCAAGATAAGGACCAGGAGAAAAAAAAATACCCAAAACAGGATCATATATGTAATGAGAAATCTTAACCAACTACAATCTACTTCTTATAGACTACTTCACACAAAAGACAACCATGCTTATGTACGGCTATATGGGTGACTGACCTTCAGAGATAAATTTGAGATTTAAAATTAAGAAAGAATAGTTAAGGGTGTCAGGGTATTGAAGAAGAGAGATGTAAAACATTTAGAGTGATATGGAATGACAAGACAACCATCTATCTTAGGATACAGAATAACTCCATCTCTACAAGACAAAGAAAGGCTATGATCTCAGTCCCATGATATGAAGTATCTGCATTGCCTGACATCCTTCAGCAAGTGTAACAGGAACCAATAAGCAAATCTCCCTTCAACTTCAGCCATTTTCCACTCAAGATCTTGAAGTTGGGAGTCCGAATGGTGGATATAAAACATGATACTACAATGTCCAGAAATCAGGAGTGGGTAGAACCTGTCCAAGGTCCTTTTCTTGTTTGTTAATTTTCCTTTTCAATACATGCCACCTAGGAAAAGGAAAGGATTCTATCACCCCTCAATGACAACAAAAATAAATAAGCTCTCAAAGAACTGTTAAGCATCTTAGCCGACAATATTGAGCAAGCAGACAATAGCCTGACTTTATCATGCAGCAAGTGAGATCTTTCTGTTGAAGGAAGAATCAGGAGGCCAGTGGGGATTGGTCAGCCAAACAACAAGCTTTGAGCCCAAATAATAGCTACTTTTTATACTTTTTAGGCAATTCTTATACAATCAGACTATCTACCCTTAAACAATGCATGATACATTGCTTGACTTGCAGCATAAGACTAGGGAGTGACAGGCACTGATAAAAGTAAGGAAAATTACCTCATGGCATGAATCCATCTCTTTTTGATGGTCAGACTTAGAAATCTTATGCTTTGTTCTACTGGCCCCTCTTGAGGAAGGTCAGAAACAAACTCTACCGGCTTTGGGGAAAAGTAAATAGAAGGTTAAGAGAGATCTGAAACCAGATCATAAGAAGAATAAACCCAGACACAGACTACTTGCAAGGAGAAAACTCAAGGGAGACAAGTGCTTGACAGAACCCCTTATCCATCCTTCGAGCCTCATCTCCCTCACTCCACACTCAGTGCAATCTCTTGTTCACTGCCACATTCTGGACCGTGTTAAACATTCAATAAAAATATGCTAAATAAATGAATAAAAGTCCTCAAAACAACTCTGGTCTTTCCAATCCTTAAAGATGTTAGGAGTGAACATTTCTGGAATGTCTTGCCTCTGGTTCCCTGCATAGGCTATTCTCTTTCTCTGCATATTTCCCCCACCACTTTACCTTGTCCTATAAATTTCTTTACCTACATCATCCTCAGCATTCACCTGTATCTAAAGACAAAAGCAGATCAGGAAGGTATGACTGTTAAATATCACAGCTCCTCTGCTTTCCTTTCATGGCACTTGCCAAGGTTTATAATTACACATATGATTGAGTATTTGATCAAGGCCTACGTTCCCAACTATATTAGAGGTGCCAAGAAACCAAAGAACATAGTTATTTTGCACACAAATGCATTCCCATATGCCTGCAAAAGTTCCTCAGATATGGTTGTCATGCAATAAATATTGGGAAAAAAAATCAACAAATGAAATAAAGGTCCTTCAGAAACACTGATAAGATGGCCTCCTCTTGGCAACATCTTATGTTTAAGAGATTTTATTCCCAGGCACAAAAATTGCTGAGTAGGTTGTAGGTCTCTCTGTGACCATGATCCTAGAGAGCCATTTGGCTGGAAATGTACACTCTGCCCTTATGAGAAGAATCACTTTTCTCCCTAGTATTTTGAGAAACTGAGTCAGCTCATCATGTATGGCAAAGAAGCAGAAATCAAGAGCTATGGCTCTATTTACCATTTAACAAGAACTATAGTCATATAATAATAGTTATATTATAGTCATATAATAACAGTCATGTAATGCTGGGATGGCCTGAACAAAACTAGAATCCTAATGCTTTACTGGAAAAAAATGGACCCTAATGCAGCCCTATGTAAATAATTTTACAGAACCTAGCAAAACTGAGTATAAAAATGCACTATGATGAAGCACTCCTAGCCACACACCCTGAGCTAACTTCTGCCAGTCTTTAAAGGAACCTGTTCAAAGATATTCAAGAAGCCATGTTTATAGGAGTAAAGGTATGAGGTATATAGGAGTGATGGAATGACACCCTTATTTTGAGGTATATCACTAAAGAAATAAATCAGTGCAATAAACTACAGTGTAGAAAGCAGGAAATTTCTGCAGGTGCTTCAATGGGAATGGATTTTTAGAAGACTATGCCGATCACAGAGACAAGTGCAAATTAGTATAATTGTTGAGACTCATTACCAATAGTGGAGCAATGGTTCCCATTCTGTGGACAGGAAGCATATTGGAAACATAGCATTTGTATATTTGATTAAATCTAGTTCACACATGTTTAACCATTTTTAAGGGTAAATAATTGTTTTGTCATCTGTAAAAAGAAAAATAGCAATGTCTTAAAGCTATTTAAATTAACTCAATTTCTAATATAAATGTTTCATAATGTTATATGTATATTAAAATTAAATAGTATAAGTAATATAATTGGACAACTAATCAAGGCTATTTTGAGAAACAAGAGCAAAAAATGCAAGAAATAGGACCAGATCTACGGCACATTATCATGATTTTTAAAATAAAGAGCAAAATGGCCAAGAATAGAATGGATAGATATGGACTGCCCGATTTTGAATTCTGACCCAGCTTCTAACTTAACAGCTTAGATTCTCTATGCCTTAATTTTCCAACCTATAAAACACAGAAGATTCCAGTCTTTGCCTGCCTTATGGAGTTTATTGTGAAGATTACTGTATTTGAATACATTTAAAAAACTTGAAATAGAGCTTAGCATGTGGGATGTAGCTGATTAATGCTAGGTGCGATTATTATGTTAATTAAAATAATACTATATATTTCTAAAGATTCATGCATCTGTATGGACTATTTTAAACACCTCTGAGCAGGCATCTGTGGGGTAGAAGGGAAAGTGGAATAAGAAGTAGAAATGAGCCGGGCGTGGTGGCGCACGCTTGTAATCCCAGCATTCGGGAGGCTGAGACCGGAGGATCCGGGTTCGCGGCCAGCCTCAGCTACCTAGTGAGGCACTCCGCAACTTAGTGAGACCTGGTTTCAAAATAAAGAATAAAAAATGGGGCTGGGGGTGTAGCTCGGAGGTAGAATGCCCCTGAGTTCAATCCCCAGTACCGCCAAAAAAAAAAAAACAAAAAAAAAAAGTAGAAATGAGGTGAAGAAAAATAATGAAAGAAAATAAAAAACAAAAATAAGACAAAGGATTCTCAACAACCACTAATAGAAATTTGCCACAACTAAAGTCATGTTGTTAACTCAGCCCAGTGTATCTGATATTACAAATGGAAAGAGCAGAGATGCTCATGGAGTCACTGGATATAAATGCCATGGAGTAAAATCTCAAACTCATGATTTGAGCTATTGTGATCCTCACCTTTCTTGCTTTTAACCTCTTTCAGAATTTCTAACATACAATAAATGAATTCCCACTTGACAAGTACTAGGTTTTTTTTGTTGTTGTTGTTGTTGTTTGCAACTTACAATCTTTGAATAAAAAAGGTCTTACTCTCTGTTGCCTCAGATGGCAACATATTTAAGAAGACAGAATCCAGTGTTAAAAGACATATTTCCAACACTTGGTTCTACTCAACAAGCAAATAGGCTTCAGGAAGTAATGAGTCACTTATCGCTTTGAATGTGTAAGCTGAGCTTACACAACCATGTTTCCAGGATGCAAGCTCTAGATCAGAGGCTGAACAAGTTAACTTCCAGGGTTTTTTAGGAATTCTTGCTTCTAGGTTTCACTAAGATTTCTATGAAACTGAAAAGCCTAAGGTATACTAAGAAATATTGTAAAATGCATTTTTGATACAAATGTTGGAAAGGAAGACTAACATTGGTATGCAGACACCTACCTCTTACTGTTTGTAACACATGTCACAGAAATTTCACAAGGCAAGATCACAGTCTACCACTCAGGCCCTACTGAATGTCTTAGGCAAAATTGACAAAAATCACCCTTCTGATTTGCTGGGACAAATGTTGGATAGATCTGCCTTATTGAACATTTATACAGTATCTATTGTGTGTCAGCTTTCACATAAGTTATCTCAAGTAACCCTCCTGACAACTCGGGGAAAGGAGACTGTCATCTCCATCATAAAGACAAAGTGAAATAATGCTTATTAAAAAAAGGGTTTCCCAAGCAAAACAAAGACTGAATTACAACTTGAACACAAGACATCTGCCAATAAGTACTACAATCTTTTTCCAATAGACTATAAATAACTGTGATGAACATATCCAGTGTAAATGTGAAGTATAGAATGTTAAAGCCAAATCTCAGGAGAGTCTTCCTTGGGACTCTATACAGTCTTGTCATCCATACTCCTTTCCTATATTGAGTCAATAGCTTACAAACTGAACCCATTCATGACATTGAATAGTTCCAGCAATGAACAATCACCAATCTTCTCTCCTATGTGGTTCAAGTTGTAGAATTCTCTCTACTACCCAGTTCCAGGGTTAGTAATTTTACACAAACAAATGGTAGTGAATATAATAGAAATAACACTGATTCTAAACCAGAAGACTGATGTTCTTGTCCTTGATCTATGACCAAGTTGCTATGTGAGTTGGAAAGGTCATTTGCTTTGGACCTTATTTCTTCTCTGTAAGATCTAGTGGTTCTCAATCGTGGCTTCACAGAATTGTATGGGAACTATATAATGTACTGACGTGCAAACCCACTACTGAATAATGAAATAAGTCTCTGGAGAGTGAGGCCCCAGTGTTTTAATGTTATAAAAGTTCTGCCAAGGTATAGTCATAGTTGATGGCATAGACGACCTGTAAGGTTTTTCTTGGGAAATTCTGAGGTTCTCTAGCCAAAACATTCAAAGAATTGGATCACTCAGGCCACAATTCCCATGTCAGACTCTCTGAAAAGATTGGGTACCACATTCTGGGTCATATGGTTGTAGACTCATGTCAGTCTTTCTGAAGCCCCAATATTTCAAAAAATATCTTTAATTAAAATCACCCCCAAGGGAGAGGCACTATTTCCTTTTCCACTGTCCTGTGGTCACAGCACCTGTTCTTCAGAAAACACCTCTGAAAATGGGAAATCATAGCAATTCTATAGTAACAGCCACATTTCTAGAAAGCTTAGAAATGAGACTAAGGGCTAAATAGGGCATGGAGGAAAAAAAAAAGTCAAAGGAGTCGGGAAATTATCATTGCCCAATTATACTCTAGAAAATTTTACCCCATTGCCATGTTGAAAACATAGATGTTAGCGAACAGAGTTTTTGAAGAAAGCAGAAACAGGCTTGGAGAACAGCAAGGAAAGCAGCAAACCAGCAGGTAACTAAGGAGTCTCAGAAGAAGCACAACATTTTAGTTAGGAAGTAAGGAATGAGGTTAGAAGAGTACAGTGGAAGCCAGGTGTGATGGTGCACACCTGCTTTTGGGAGGCTGAAACAGGAGGATTGCAAGTTTGCAAGAAGCTTCAGAAACGTAGCAAGGCCCTCTAAAACTTAGTGAAACTCTACTTCAAAAATAAAAATAGAATTGGGGAAGGGTTAAATGAGAAATGTGTGCATATATGCCTTTACCAGCATGTACCTAACAAAGATGTATGATTACAATGCATCAATAAAAATAAAAATAAAAATAGAATAAAATGAAAAGAGTAAGAAGCAACAAAACCAAAAACCTGTGGGAGATTTTAGATGGTACTATAAAAAAAAAGTCACTACAAAAGCTAAAGGTAGAGAAGTCCAATGTTACACATAGTAACCAACAGATTACAATGATACTTTTAAAAAGAGAAAGCTGAGCCGGGTGTGATGGCGCAAGCTTGTAATCCCAGCATTTGGGAGACTGAGACTGGAGGATCCAGGTTCGCAGCCAGCCTCAGCTACCTAATGAGGCCCTCTGCAACTTAGTAAGACCTGGTTTCAAAATAAAGAATAAAAAATAGGGCTAGGGGTATAGCTCGGAGGTAGAATGCCCCTGAGTTCAATCCCCAGTACCGCATAAAAAATAAATAAAATAAAAATAAAAAGAGAAAGCTGAGATAATCTATGGTTGATTTCAGGAGGTTTGGACCCCAAGAGTCCCACTGGCACAGAGACTAGGTAGCAGTGGAAAAATATATATATAAGAAAAACTGAAAGCCACCTGCTACTTTCACTGTTCCATCAATGCCATATGAGATTGGAGTAGCAAAATGAAGTTAAACTCACATGCTCAATTCAACAATGACAATGCCAGTAATATGGACAGAGAGAGTTGCTTCTAGTCATTTAGTGGTGCCCCATAAGACTTAATGTGGACAAGATTTTCCTGAAATTATTAAGCACAAAACACCTGTGCAAGGCACAGAGTGAGAAAAATGTCTTGACAAAAAAATAAAAGCATCAGTTGCAAAAATGGTGAACAACTCCTTCCCTTCTTGCCAAATGGGACATGGAAGAAGTAGTTGAAATAACTCATTATAAGAGAAGCTTTTAAGGATGATGGATCTGATAGAAAATTATTATATCTGATCTATATGTTCAAATGATAGGGATTATCTCCTTACCCTGGTTTGTAGTGTGTGTGTGTGTGTGTGTGTGTGTGTGTGTGTGTGTGTGTGTGTGTGTGTGTGAGAGAGAGAGAGAGAGAGAGAGAGAGAGAGAGAGAGAGAGAGAGATTTCTCACCACTTGAGCCATAATACAATTATTTCTTCATAGTCTATCTTCTTCTCACTTTACAATGTCAAAGGACTTTGATCCTTGTTTATTCTCAGCTTTAAAATAGTGCCTAGCTCAAGAGGGCTGTTCAAACACTGCTCATATGAATGGATGGACAGAGAGATGGATGGACAGACAAGTGAAAGAATAAATGCATTTTCCATTTCCTTACTGAATTTGTCGGAATTTTTCCTCTTATAAAACCCCACTGACACTCTAGTTCAGGTATACCAAATATACTTTCCTTTTAAATCTATAACCAAAGGGGCAGAAACGCTATTTGCTTTTAAGTTTAGAATTACAATACATAGTTTGAATTATTAGACTAGTCTATAATTCTGTTTTAATTTCTCAGGCTTTACCATTAGATTTCTTACCATTTCAACACATACATGAATAGATGCAAGTCCATACACAGTAAGATTATTTGTATTTTTTGAAGAAGAATACAGCTCAACCCTAACAATGCTGTGCTGAACAAAAATGTCATCCTTGTGGTTTAATGCACTGAAACTATTTAGTTATTCTCTTCATAAGAAGTAAAAAATGTCTGAATCCCAAAGATGAAATTTCCAGGTTGGAACATTTTAATGAAGGGAGGAAAAGCACAGATTCTGGGCAGGTTCAGGGCAGATTCAAAGGCATATTTGAAAATCATGCACTGTATTTGCAGAGTGAAGCATCTTTACTTAAAGTACATTCTTTATATGCATGCTGACAAAAATTAAGGGCACGCTATCCTTTGCTGAATGAGAGCTTATTAAAAGTGCTAGTGTGAGCCATTTCCTTTTGTTCCCTGGGGAAAAGCTAAGGCATAAAAAATACTTTGTTAATGAATCATATTAAGCTTGAAAATTTAAAATTTTAAGTTGGGAGGACTGATAAATTCAAGTTCTGATGGCAACACAGTTCTTTCCTGTCATGCACATGGTAGAGCTATAACAGGAACAGTTGTTTCCATCTTAAGGATTTGGGAGGATTGATACAAGGCTGAGATTTGGCATTTCTAATTAGGAATGTCAGCAAAAGAAGTTCTGAAGCTTTTGGAGTCAAAATAGCAAAGAAAGGTACATGCGACAACTCATCTTCCCATTTTCTCTTAGCCAGAGAGTGAGATAATCACAGCCCTTCATACTTGTTCATACTTCAAATTTACAATATTCTTTTACCCAATATATCATTTGAAGTGAAGTAAATGCAAACCATTACTTTCTATCTCCATTTGACAAACTGAGATAAAGTTTCAATAAGATAAGTGACCTCTCTCATGTCACACAGTCTGCAAATGATTAAGTCAGGCCTCAAAACCAGGCCAGTGTTATACTTTTTCACTATGCAAAATGACATTACATTAAAGCTATACTGTATGGAGAGGTTTGTGCTAATTGTATCATTTTCAATCATAAACAGGAACAGTCATTTTTACTATTGTGGCAAATAGATGCATCACTGAATAGAGCCCAAGTATAGAAATGATTTCTTCTTGTTTTGCAAGTATTATCTGTTCTTTTGTGTATAAGTGTCAGTGATTGAGACTGGAAAATAAAGATCAAGTAACGAAAATCAAGTTTTGAAAGAAAAGATCACAAATATGCCTTCACTGACTGGTCTGTCTTTTGAAGAGAAGAAAACTTTGTATTTTTCAGAGTTATCTTAATCATCCCTACGTGGTTTTATAAGTAGACACACAAACTTCTTAAGGAAAGAAACTCCAGACCTAATTAGAACTGCTCCGGCTTACTCACACTCATCTACTTGTTTACAAAGCCAGGTGACATTCACAGCACAAAACAGCACATATCTTGTCAGAGCAGTTACCATAATCAAGGGCTTATATAAAAAATGTATATACAGAGTTTGATGTAGTTTAGAAATTCGTCACAATGTAGTTTCAACTTAGAGCCACATTATAATCTCAGCAAGAAAAGCCAGAGAACTATTTCAGGAAAAACAGAGGTCACACCTCACTTGGCCTCAGGCTATAAATTTTAAAAAGTATGTTGTTGTCCAGGCTACAGATCTGTCACATTAATATCTACATGGTGTTTGTTTTTGCAAAAAGCCATCCACTACTTAAGAATCTGATTCTGGCAGGAGACAGATGGAAGACTGAGGCAGAATAGTGCCATTGATAGTCGTGAGAAGGAGCTAAAGATACACAATAGTTGATGAAATAGGAGAGAGAGTAATGAATTTAAAATCGCATAGTCTCCCTGAGGCCCCACATCAGCCCTTAGAACTCCCACTGTCCTTAGATAATGAATCAGTGATCCATCCCCCTTGATCCACTCACTAAACACACTGTTCTTTCCTAACATTGTTCCCATCCGTAAAAATCCACTTCATTAAGTATCCAGAGGAAATACATCTCCAGGAAGCCTTGTCTAATATCCTTGATAAGAAAAGTAATATCTTATCTCTACTGTTCCCAAAAGGCATTACCTAGAGCTTTGTCATTTCTCATATTTTAAATGCCCCCTCCATGAAACTAGTACTTTTTTTTATAATGGATATCATGTCTTGTTTGTCTCTATAAACTTCAAATCATCTGTATCAGTGACTGGAAGAGAAAGATTTTTCAGTAGCATTGCATTCAGTTGAATTCAAAGACATAAAATGTACCTTCTAGCACTGATGTACGGACATTCTGGATTTCTTTGTGTCCAATTCACTAAATCATTTGTTCATTCATTCATTAAACAATTATTACTAAGTACCTATTGTCTGCTAGGCATTGTGCTGAACCCGTAACATACCATGGTACCCCAGTAAAGTCAAGAGAACGGTGATGATCAAATGAGTATACACATCTGCAGTTAGAAGCTGCAATGAGTGTTGCAGGGGTAAGGTTAGGGGGATTTGAGAACCTTCAACTTCAGTATTGCATCTTCCAACAACCAGACATCAGAACACAGAGACAACTATGACAGATAAGAGTATGAAGGCCCCTAAATGATGACAAATGCACATCCACTGTAATTTCATCTTTATCAGGAATTTAAGCAACATGACAAAAGAAGTGAATATTCAACTCTAACCTCCTCCATGCATGCTTTCAAATTATCTTCAGATGTAGATGGATACATACACACATGCATCTATGACAGTGAAAGATGATAGCTATTCTAGGACATTAAATATATGGATTTAATCTAGACATACTAATTGCTGACTCTGAATTTCTCCATGTGTGAAATGTAGATCATGATCTCTTCAGTGTCAACCAGAGGTTCATTGTATAAGAATTCAATGACAGTGTAGTAAAACACACTTTTAAAAGTGTATATTATTGGTAGACAATAATATAACAACTTAAATATGTAATTTCTGACTGTACTGAGATTATAGGCATGTACCACCATGCCCAGCTATGTTATCATACTTTAGACTGTATCTATATATATATCATAAGTTACATGTGTGTGCATGTGTGTGTGTGCATGATTTCTCATTATAATTATTTTTTCATCACAGCAATTTTTCAGTCTTTATGTTACCCTTTGTGTGTGTGTGTGTGTGTGTGTGTGTGTGTGTGTGTGTGTGTGTGTTTTGGAGGGAGGAGTATACTGGGGATTGAACCTAGGAGCATATACCTCCAAGCTACATACCCCCAGTCCTATTTTATTTTTAATTTTGAAAGATATTGCTAGGTTACTGAGTATATAGCCAAGTACTGAGGCTGGCCTGGAACCCCTGATCTTTCTGTCTCAATCTCCCAAGTACTGAGATTATAGGCATGTACCACCATGCTCAGCTATGTTACCATTCTTTAGACAAAATTTCCTATGCTAGCAGAAGACAAGAGAGGGGGTAAGGTGATGTAAAAGTTGTTCCACTTGGGACTTGGGTGCAGCTCAGTAGTAGTGTTCTTGCGTAGCATGCTCAAGGCCCTGGGCTTGATCCTCAGAACCACCAATAAAGAAAGAAAGTGGATCTGCTTGACTCCTTCCCACAGTCAGAATAAATGAGGACCTGGAGTTAAAAACAAAGGTCAAGTGGGACCACCAGATGACACTGATTCACACAACCTCTGATAAAACTGATGTCAGCAATAAGTACCAGGAACAATTCTGTGACTTTAATTGGACCATGAATTGACATCTAAGGGAAGTGGTAGCATAATTTTTACTTAATGTTTTGTCAGCAATCACACAAGAATATGAGATGTACACAACTGAAACAGCATATTTACATCTGGCTTCCTATATAAAGAAAGTTGATGTGAAATCCTAGACTGTATGTCTCTTCTCCATCAATCATAAAGGACTATAAGAAAATCCTAGAAGGAAATGCTACTGCTTTATAAGTAGCAGCAAGATCATTTATTAATGATAACATTTAGTAAGTGCTTACTAAGTACCAGGCACTATTAAAAGAACTTTAAATATAATACCTAACCTTCACAACAACCAAGGAAACAAGAACCGTTATCTTATTTTTCACTGACACGGACAGTGAGGGCCAGATAAGGCCACTAACTGGTCTAAGATTACATAGCTAGCATTTACAAACATACTGCACAGATTCCATGTATCCAGCACTATGCTAGGAGACGAGTAGGGGTGGGGAAGGGGAAATTTCAAAGGAAAGCACTGCGATCTGAAGATGTGTCACACACTGGTTCTATCCAAAGAACTTGCAGCAAACCTAAGACATGAACATAACTTACTACAATTCAAGGTAGAACAATTTAAATACTACCCAAAATGCAAAGTTAAGTTCCACATCTATGTTTATGTGTATGTGGGGCAAGAGAGGCAGGTGAAATGAATTTCAGGGAGAATAAATTATAAAAATCTATTCTGCATAACAAGTCATTTGGGGCTTTATTCCTTTAGGACAAGCCCTACAGCCTATCTGTGCATTCTCTTCATTTGTTTTCTCTGTGGTTAACTTAGTAATAAAGTTCACAGTAACTAGACTCAAAGCTTCCCAAGGGCAAGTACTATATCTGTGCTGTATCATCAGTGCCTAGGATGGTGTCTAGTATAGAGTGGTGCCAAGACACATTGAATATGCTCAATAATTTAAAATGAACAAAAGAATGAATGCAGAAACATTACACCAGGTGTACACCACTAGAAGCATAGACCACATGGAGCTCCTGACTGCTGAAGCCCTTGCTCTTAGGTGCAACTTGGCAAACATGAGTGCCAAGGGACTTTTGTTAGATAGCAGGTGGAAGTTCTTAACTGAGACCACACTAGGGACCTAGCTGGTCAGTGATTTCAAGAATACAAAGAAGCAAAACATGAACTTTTGTTTTATTCCCCACCATGGCAGGAAGTACAGAGTTAACCACAAACACTGTATTCTCTAGAACTTTCTTAAGAACTATAAAGTAACTCATTTGCAGAAGTCGTTGATTTTGTACATAGGGACTGTTTTGTGAGATTGAGGAAGCAAATGATGGTTGACTTCCTGGAGTGAGTCACGGCTGTTACCCCCTTTGACTGTATTAATAGAACAGGGGGAAAATTTCCAGGAAACATGAATTACCACAACTACCAAAATAGAAAAGGTGGCTGGTGATCTAGTCTCCAATCAGGGAGGGCAACTGCCCTATCTTCATCAGAAAATGAAAACAATAAATCAAATAAATACATTTTGAAGCAAATGAACAACATCCTTTCACAGTGTGCAGAACTGTCTTTTAACCTCATGCTAAAATTATGCTCTAACCAAAGGACCCATCCATACTCTGGGCTAATTATGGTTGATCCAGAATTCTGAAGATACAGTTAGTCCTCCCAGGAATAGCATATTCGTTAAGTGACTCGTTCATCTCTCATTTCTTCAAATCTTAATTAATAAGTACTTAATGGGCACCTACTATGTGTGAGATTCATGTTGCCTAAGAAACCACCAGATAAAATAACTACAATAAATGTCTGATCTCTGCTCAATGTTGTAACTAATTCTCTTCACCCTGTTTATAGATTATACTGACATTAGGGCTTAGATGTTGGTTTTATTCTGTAGGAACAGGAACTTAGTGTAAAAATCCATAGGTGCATGCAATAAATAAAAAAAAAATGAGATTTTAGTCCTACTCCAGTGGAATGCTAGGTCTGCCTCCATCATTTCATGACCTTATAAAGTAGAAGCATGGTGTAACTACAATGTACACAAGCTCTTGAACTCATTTGCCTAGCTCTAAAGCCTAGCCCCACTACTTAAAAAAGCAACTTACTTCACTGATGATGCCTCAGTTTCCTCACCCAGCAAATGAAAATCAAAAAAACACTCTAATCCTTTGATTATCATAAGGATTAGTGTGTGTGTGTGTGTGTGTATGTGAATATAGTTAATACTTTAGAAACTCTATTATTATCTTTATCATTTCCACGGTTATTTCAAGATTGGATTTCTCACTAGTTACAGGAATACAAGCATCTGCCCAGCTGTACAGCCACGATTCTGGCCATGCTTGCCAACCATCTCTGCCTGTTGTCTCAATTATGATCCATCGCCTTGCTCTAGTGCCCTAACCCCAATGAAACTACGTTATCTACTCAAAAGGATACTATACGCAGGCAATCCAGGCTTACCATAGTCGGTCTTCCTCCATTGACTATTAAATGCAATGGGCATGTCTCAGAAAACAGTCTGTGCATCCCATCCCTACTGCCGACAAACAGAAAAACTTTTAACCAGTTCCACACACCCAGATTCTTCACCAGGGCTATCACACTTATTGCAGAATGTGATTTAATTAGAAGTATGGCAAGCAATAGTTCATGGAATCTAGTAATAAATCTGCTCCCAAATTCCTTCAATATGTTTGAATCCTCAAAAAATTGTGCACATGAAGACCTTCATGGTGTCCTTATCAAAAACACTATGGCCAGAAATATGGCAATAGTTAAATAAATTCTTTTATTTCCACTTCAACAACTAAAAATAGCATGGTATTGTGGCACGTGCCTGTAATCCTAGTACTTGGGACGCTGAGACAGGAGGATCACAGGTTCCAGGGCAGTGCACAGTAACTTAGCTGAGATCATTTCAAAATAAAAAGGGC
>PVLC010002001.1:62256-78096 GCA_004027655.1 Graphiurus murinus
AAAAAAAAAAAAAAAAAAAAAAAAAAAAAAAAAAAAAAAAAAAAAAAAAAAAAAAAAAAAAAAAAAAAAAAAAAAAAAAGGGCTAGGAATGGGTATAGCTGAGACAAAGAGCAACTCTGCATTCAATCCCCAGTAAAACACACACACACACACACACACAACCTAAAAATGGAGGGGTAAATTTTTATTCTACATTAATTGAAAAAATACACAATTATTTCCCTAATACATATTATAAAAACTATTGTCAACACGATTTACATTATGATATAAGACTATAATGCACCAATAAAAGGATAAAATAAATAAATAATTAAATAAATAAATAAAAGAAAAATCTAAAAGAATACAAAGAAAATAGAAGAGTTGATGTATTAGAGACAAAGTTGCGGGTTTTTTAAATTAGTTTTCTTGATCTTATAAAGTCATTTGTATACATATTTAAATATACAGAAAATCTTCAGGTTTACCTAAAGTTCATGAAGGAAGAAAAGAAACCCAAGGATTTATGTAATTGAAACATTAGAAAACTTCATGTGCACAGCAAATTATCCTAATAGCAGTAACTTTTTCATTTGAAGGAAACATAAACAGGCATCACTTAGCATGCCACTAAAAAGCAAGCACTTTGGAACCACAGCTCCAATCCAAGGTCCCTTCAGGACTGAAGCCCACAGAAGAGGCACTGTCTCATTCACCTGCAGTAGACCAAAGATCATTGTCTTAATCTCTAATTATTATCATGCCAGCAGTTGTATAAATGAATGCATGAGGTGTGGGCTTTAATTGTACGGAGTCTGTATGCTTAATTCACACTCTGGCTCCAGGTTCCAGACTGACAGTTTTTCTCCTTCTCTCTGTGATTCCTCCAATCAGCCCCAATGCAATTATGAGATATAGCAGTTCCTCCTACCCTATGAGCCTCATGCCATAATCCCATCACAGTCACTTGTTCTATTCTAATTTACCATCCACCCCGCAACATGTCCCACCCCCTGCTTACCACCCACCATTGCCTTCTTATCCTCCACCCCCAGCCAATCTACACCTACCTGAACTTCAAAATTCACCCACTTCTGCCTGTCCAGGACAACATATACATATTCTTTCTCAAAATCCCTTCTGAACTGAAGGACAAGGCCTAGTACTAAGTGCTTAATTATTTTCTGATTACTTCTTTATTTATAAAATCTTTAACAAAAACACTTCTGAGCCTTTCAAAGAGCAATCTCAAGTTTAAGGTGCTGTTTTTAATCCCAAAACAATTAACAGCACTAGACAAATATTGAGTCCTAAGCAAATATTTTTTTAAAAATTAAATACAGCTGGGTGTGATGGTGTATGCTTGTAATCCCAGTACTTTGAAGACTGAGACAGGAGGATCACAGGCTTGCCACCAGCCTCAGCTACTTAGTAAGGCCCTCCACAAGTTTGTTTCAAAATAAAGAATAAAAATAAGGCTGGGGGTGTAGCTAGGAGGTAGAATGCCCCTGGGTTCAATCCCCAGTACCACAAAAAATAAATGAATGAATGAATAAATAAATAAAATAAGGAATATAAAATAGGACTGGGGGTGTAGCTTGGAGGTAGAATGCCCCTGAGTTCAATCCCTAGTACCACAAAAAAAAAAAAAAAATTAAATACATTTAAATACGTGTATAAAACTACATACAAAGGTACATAAAATAACATATGTAAAATTCTACATATAAGATATCAAAAACATACAAGAGTTATTTATGAAATGTACACATATTGCAAATGATGTCTGCAGAGTCCATTGCTATTATCAGGAAGGAGGACTGGGGAGTATTAAATCTGACAATCAAGGACCTGGTCTGCATACTGACCTCCAGGTCACTAGCAGCTCCTTTTCTCTCAGCCTCAGTTTCTTTATCTAACATGAAGTACATCAAGATCAATGGTCTTTTGCATTATCTTCAAAGAAGCCCCTTCCCTCCCTTGAGCCAGAAGTCAGAGGCCCTACAATTCTATACCTGATACAACAGCTTGATAGCAATGCTCCTTTCTGTCTCATTACAATAGAAAAGCTTTAGAGAACTGAGGACATATATTGAGATCTTTAGGAAGCTAAATTATAGGCTCAGCATTCTTAGATGAATTCTAAATTTATACTTATTTACCTGGTTTAGAAATTACATCACAAAGAACATTTCCAGTATCTCCAAGAATAAAGTTTCATAGTTTATCAACCATGAAAAAGGAAAATCAAATTATATGGTGTCCTACACCTTAAGAAAAACAAAAAGTTCAAGTATTGTTTGTTCTGAAAAGATAACAAGTATTAATTTATATTCCCTTATATACTTTCTCCCTCCACCCCAGGAAAGGAAAATAATTTTAAGAACACCTTATATTCATATAAGCATGTATCTCCTAGCAGTAGATTGTATTGTATTTAACCAAATCTTACCTTATCACTGGGTATCAGGCAATGGGTCATTCAGGGCCCCAAATGGTAAAGCCTGGAGGAATTTATGACATTATCTAATATAATCTCAGCACCAACCAGAGTGAGAAGAGGATACCTCCAAGCCTCTAAACTGTAGTTCAGTGCTTTGGGGCCATACTGATACCTCTGTTAATCGCTAACAGTCCAGGGGGCATCACCTTAGGTTTTTTCCCCTAAATTCTAAGCCAGGACAAGAACTTAGGATACATCACCTAGACAGATGACAAGAAAACATTTAACTTAAATAACTACTATGGTGACATCACAGTACTGACCAAGTCTTCAGCATGACTAAACTTGTTGATGAGCAGTATTTTAATAAAACAAAAATGGAAGGCAAATGCTGGTAGAAAACAACCCAATAATGGGTCAAGAAGTTAATTTGGTGGATCGTTGAAAAAAAATTTCAAAATACAATGCAACAGAAAATATCAGTGTGCAACACATAAAGTTAAAGCATATATGGTTACATAAAATTTTCTTTCACACTTCATGTGTGTGTGAGTGTATGTAATTGTCCAAGTAAAATTTATTCCTTATTGTCATTTGTCCAAAAGATATTTGAAAGTCACTACAAACCCAAAGTCGTCAATGGTAAATATGAATAGCTACAGAGTTGAGTACTGCATACTTCACTAGCAGGTTAACAAGCAGGGAAAGCAATACCGGGTCTAACAATAATAATGCCACCTCTGATGTCATGGTCTTGGTCCTCTCAAGAGCAGCCCCAATGCCCTGGAAAGGCTGGGCACCAGGAAGCTACCCCAGCTTTGCCCCTCCAACTCCTATGCAGATTCCCAGTTCCTGTTTTAGTCGACAAGATTTCTTTCCTTCTGGATCACCAATTGCCTCTTTCCTTTCTTTCTGAGATAAGTTTAGAAAGATAGGAAGAGAGAGAAGGAGAGAAAGAGGAAGGAAGGCAGTAAAAAGAAAGGCTGCGATTTTTTCACAGATTTTTGTTTTCCCTTTCCCTCTCCCTCACCTAAAGGGAAAGGCCCAAACCATCCTATCTGGGCTGACACAGATAACAGCCATGTTCCCAAGAACTTTCAGGCTATTTTTCTTTCTACTTCTCTGGCTGAATGGCTGGGTTTGAGTAATTTTCTCTTTCTCCTGGGGTTGGTTGCTAAGAGACACTCTATTACTTCTCTTTCTCTTATGACCCGATTACTGTGATCAGCAAAAGACGCATGCAGACAACATCCTGACATGGCTCACACGAGATTGCTGGGCCCGGTTACAAAACAATGGGCTTTCTTAACCCTCTCAAAACCATCAGACCAAAATTTCCTAAGTTGTTTTTTTAGCACAGGGTCAAAGGATTTCTCCATCTTCCTTTAAAATGGTGGCTGTGAGGAATCAACTGTATCATCCTTACAACAGCTGATACTCATCCTGAAATGCATTTCAATAAAGGCTCCATGCTTTCTTACTTATTTACCCCACAGATAAATAAGCAGACAAAGGCTTGTTGTGAGTTGACTTCCAGCCTGGGTAAGGACTAAGGTCTAAGGGAACCCTTGAATTCCTCACGTCTTCCACCCTTTCTCTGACGCACACAGCCATAGCAAAGATAACACCTGGTTCATCTCTAGTCCTACAAGGCTCTGGACAGAGCCCCTTAAGCATCCTAGAGGCTCAGTAGATGTTCACTAAATGACTGCATGAATGAGTGTACAGCTTAAACTCTCCTTTTTAAAGGTTTCAAATGGACCAGGGATTTACATACCAACAATAACAAAAGTGAATGTGCAAGAAAGTAACAAAGATTATGGCTCTTAATTCAGGTATCATCCCTGGTTGATATTTCCGTCACGCTACTTGTAAGATACAGCTAGACATTCATTACTTAATTTATTCTGTCATCCAGGCTATCACAAGTTCAAACTGGAAGGCATTTAATTTTTAAACTCTTCCTGAACAGGGTGTGGTGGCCCATATCTGTAATCTCAGTACTTAGGAGACTGAGACAGGAGAACCATAGGTTCAAGGCAAGCCTCAGCAATTTAGCAAAGCTATCAGCAACTTAGTGAGACTCTGTTCCAAAACAAGAAAGGGCTGGGGATGAAGCTCAGAGGTAGAATGTCCCTGAGTTCAATCCCTGTCACTAAGAAAGAAAAAAAAAAAAAAAAAACTCAAAGCGGGGGTGGGGGGGACTCTTCCTAAACTGGGCATGGTAATCCATACCTGAAATCCCAGGACTTGGGAGGCTGAGATAGGAGGATCACAAGTTTGCAGCCAGCCTTAACTTAGCATGCAAGATCCTGTTCCAAAAATAAATAAATAAGGCTGAGGGTATAGCTCAAAGGTAAAATGCCCCTGGGTTCACTCCCCAGAAATAAATAAATAAATAAATAAATAAACAAACTCTTATTACCACAAGTTCACATACAATCATCTGTAGCACATATATGAAGAAATCAGGCTTACCAGACCCCCCCATTGATATCTACACTTTTATTATGATTTATTCCTTCAGCTTAGTACTCTGATTTCTATTCAAAATAAAGTCCTCCTGTCAAGGTTTCACTTTGACATGGTTTTTTCAAGGATTTATACCTCTCTCTTGCTGATAGTTAGCTACATACAGATAGATTAGATTAGATGTATCTCAGTATGTGCACATTTAAAAATATTTTTGTATAGACTTTGGATTTCAGCACATAAACATAGTAGAATCATCATAAAATGTGGATTCAAATAACTCTGGAAAACAGATATCTCGGATACCTGGCATAGAAACAAACTAACTGCTAGCTCCCTCTTGAACTCTATGCATTTAGGACATGAACATATACTTTTCTTGGGTGTAGAGGAAAGAGCATGTGAAAATGTCAGACTAGGATGGAAGAGATGAGAAGGTGTAGGGTCAGCAGAGGAAAGTACCAAGAGTGTAGAGAACGGAGAGTCTATGGCCCATTTCACAACCTAACACAATATTTCATGACACTATTTTACTCCACATCTTTCAAAAGTAACCAATTTTGCGCAATTCCTATAGCTGAATCATTGTTTCATACAATTTTAGATCAGGAAGGAAATGAAGAGAGATTATTCAATCACAGTTTACAACTGGGGAAACTAACCCCAGTAGTTCCGTGAATTACGTAGGTTTTCTGTGCACAAGGAAGTTTCCTTCCCATTCAACCACATTTCACTCTGGTTAGCTCTTGTCATGTTCAGTGGTTGTCATGTTTTGATTGGCTCCCCCCCTCTTCTCAGCATGGCTAATGTAAATTTAGCTTCTTCCTGAGAGGTCTCCCACCTCCCCTGCCCTGTAAATTGAATATCCAAGAACAGTTTTGAGAGTATGCTCAGAACAAAGTTGCACTTTAAGATGGATCCTACCTATTAACTAGGAATCATAACTCTTAATACTCTGCCTGGGAAAGAAGAACAGGAGATACTAGGGTAAAGATTATGCTTCTAGCACATATGGAACCCCGTTCCTAACTATACGCCTTTTGCTCCCCCCTCCCTGTATGACTCCGGCTTTGTCCTTTCTCCAGTGCATCAAAATGTCCAACTATCACACTGGTCCATTACTAACAAGTATCCTGAGAGCTCCTCCAGAGAATTAACTTGTCTTAGTAATTCCCAAAACGGGTATAAGTCCTATCTAAGATATGTCCTCAACCTCAGGATGTTTTTCAGACTATATCGCAGAAATTCCAGATAACAATTTCAGCCTATAGCTGACATTTTCACACAAGGTTAATATTCATCTGGATTATATTCAACATAGAGGTAAAATACTCAGAAAACTAAATTTATCTTTAGCAAAATATAGTATCTCAAAAAGTCCTATAGTTTAGGGAACTATTGCAGAAGCTCTGGGAAATAATAAAATTATTCAGAAGGCAAGAAACTTGGAAGCAAAAAAACAAACAACAAAAAACACACACAATTATGAAAAGGTTCAATTAATTGTAAGGAAAATTCTGGAACAAATAAAATCTATATATAAAAGAAAACTTGAATCTAAGACAGGTATGTGGGACATGCTCAAAATCACTAATGAAGGCATAAAAGTGTTTTCACATTGCTTTTTTTTTTTTTTTGTAGTGCTGGGTATCAAACCCAGGCCCTTGTACATGCTAAGCAAGCATTCTGTCACTGAGTCACACCCAAGCCCTAAAGACTATTTTCAATTGTGTTGAACAACTTGGCCTTATCTATCAGGCTTTTGGCTATGGCTCTGCCCTCTCAAGGCATAGAAAGATTTCCAGAACTTGAGGGCAATAACCTTGTCAATGTCTCTGCTCCAGATGTCTGTGGATGTTGAATCATTTGCATCTATTACTCTAACTGCATGTTCTTTACATCCCAAGTAAACATATCACATAATAAACCACTAACATAATCATAAGATTACAATGACTATTGCTACTTAATCACACTTTTACTGTATAAGTTGAGTTTTAACGTTTTGTTCACTTTTCCAATTAACCTATACTTTATGCAACATACAACCAAGTAGATATGACATGTAACTACAGTACCCAAATAACAAATCACTGTTATAGACAGAGGTAAGACAATATACTGCTATGGTTTGGATCAGGAAAGTCCCCCAAAGGTGCCAGCTGAAAGTATGGTGCTGAGCCAGTCGTGGTGGAACACGATTGTAATCTCAGTACTTGGGAGACTGAGACCAGAGGATCTGGGTTTGCGGCCAGCCTCAGCTACTTAGTGAGGCCCTCTGCAACTTAGTAAGACCCTGTTTCAAAATAAAGAATAAAAAATAGGGCTGGGGGGGTGTAGCTCAGAAATAGAATGTCCCTGAGTCCAATCCCCAGTACCAGAAAAAAAGAAAGAAAGGAAGGAAGTAGCTAACGCAACAAGATTCAGAGTTGGAGGTGGGGGAGCTTTTAGGCAATTGTGAAATCATGAGGGTTCTGACTCTCAAATGGATTAATGACCATCCAAAGGATTAATTCACTGATGAATGGATAGACTACTGGGAATTGGGACCTAGTTGGAGGAAGTAGGTCACTGGGGCATAGCTTGAGAGGGTTTATCTTTTCCCTGGCCCCTTCCATTTTCTCTTCTTCTCTGTTGCCATGAGCAGAACAGCTTCCTTCGACCACATCCTTCCACCATGATGTTCTGTCTCACCTCAGGACCAGAGCAATGGAGCTTGCTGACCATGGACTGAACATCGGAAACCATAAGTCAAAATAAATCTTTCCTCTTCTAAGTTCTTTTCTGGTCACAGTGATGAAAAGCTAATATACACATTATTCTGCTTTCTTAACAAGCAAAAACAAAGAGCTAGAAGATAATTTAATTTCATGAACAAGCTACAACAGGGAAGGCTGTTAAAAAAAGCCACATAAGTAATTCTGATAATTTTTTAAAATAATCTTAGTTTTGCTTTACTAACACTCATTCTGAGATCTAGATTTTCCAATTATCTCCTCAAAATTTATACTTGCTTGGGTTCCATGAACTCCAATTTACAAATTCAACTACAAATCTATTTGTCTTCATCATACTACCTAATCTAATCACAGGAACTATTTAAATTCAATTTTGACCTTCCTGCCCTGCCCTATTTTCTATAAATAAGACATACACACATCATAGAAATAGCCAACTACAATAACACCACACAGACTAGTCTTCTGTGTGAGGCCCAACAGACAAAAAACAGTACAAAGGTGCTTCTTGGCATCTGTACATTTAGGAAAAGGAATGTGCTAAGTTTTTCCTGATCTGTTTTTAATCGCATTCTGTATAGTTCTCAGTCCTTACAAATGAAGATTTCCAAGACAGGATAAATTAAATAAAATACTGGACACCCTACAATGGAAGTGTCCAGCTTGAAGGAAAGAAGATAAGTCTATATGGACATAACAATTTTGAAAGGCTTACAGGGGTAATATAAAGAAGAGAAATTCAACATGTTCTTTGCAATCTGTAATGGCAGAATCAGGAACAGACAGATCTGGTGAGCAATAAGTTTCACCTAAATAAGGGAAAACACTCTTAATCTTAAAGTACTATGCATGGGTGATGCTATAAATAAAAGATGTTCTCACCTCTGCTATATAATAAAGACAAAGTAAAACTAAGATTTCCTAAGGAGATATATCTGCACCAGGGAGATAGCTACTATTGAGTCCTATGTCCTTCCAGAGAGCTTGAAGGTTTTATTGTTAAGATATAAAACCCACAAATCTCTTACTAAATCTTTGTCTAGGTATTTTAAGGAATATTCTCTGTAAAAGAAATATATACTCTTATACTATATTTTTGAAGTATTATTAGATTTAAGAATATCAGTTTTAGCCAGATGTGGTAGTGCACATCCCTAATCCCAGAACTTTAGAGGCTAAAACAGGCAGAGTGCAGGTTTGAGGTCAGCCTCAGCTACTTAGTGAGGCCATCAGCAACTTAGCAAAATCCTGTTTCAAAAAAAAAAAAAAAAAAAATGAAACATTGAAAAAATGAGTGTCAGTTTTTACACATTTATTCACACTATGCCACCTTTTAAAACTCCTATTTATTCAATAAATAATCCCCAAAGCTTCCTCTGTGCCTTGACCATGTGTTAGGTACCACAAAATTAACGGTGAAAAGCAGAGCCACAGCTCTCAAAGCCGAACATTCAAGCCGACAAGGTAACTCTCGTGTTGCCTCACTATAATAAGTACCTGTCCTACGTTTGTCTGTTGGCTCTTCATTGTTCCTTTCCCAGAGATTTTTAACTCAAAAGTGGAAAAGGGAGGGCATCCATGTGATGAAGACAGGGTGACAATTACCAAGATGTGATCAGCTTGCTGAGGTTTTTGTTTCTTTTTTGGAGGGCAGATGCTTGCAATTTTAAGTACCAACTGAATTGCATGGCTAGAAATAATAAATCAATAAGATGAAGATGTGCCCACATTTTATAAAGGTAGAATTCAAATCAAATTAAAGACAAGCTGTCAAACAATCAGAACTGTCCAGAGGCACCAAGGGCTGTTT
Source organism: Graphiurus murinus (assembly GCA_004027655.1). Taxonomy (NCBI): domain Eukaryota; kingdom Metazoa; phylum Chordata; class Mammalia; order Rodentia; family Gliridae; genus Graphiurus; species Graphiurus murinus. Next base: position 71,702 of record PVLC010002001.1, read on the forward strand.
CTGTTTCCTGCCCTAGAGATACTCAAGTCTGCAAAGCACCTTCTCAGAGACTTCAGGACTCAGGCATCCTGTGGGGGAGCAGTCTACCATTATACTCCTTTTAGAATGCTACCACTGAGCGACACCGTTAGTCCTCGATAATTTCTGAAGATTACCAGGTGATGCTTATTAAAATAGTGAGAGTAGAAAAACACTATAGACACCTGAAGCCCCTGGCAGCACAAAACTGGGTATATACTAAAAAGTCCATAGATTGCAAGCACTAGAGTAGAAGGAAAATATGATAAGAGACATTGTACAACCTCTTCAATGTTAGCAGGGTCATCAAGGAAAAAAGCTGACTGGTTTTCAACACCGGCCATAACAAAAGAGTTCAAATTCTTGGACGTACCCATGATGGAGAAAGATCAGAACTATCTCACAATAAAAGAGAGAGAAAAGGGACCATACCCATTTTGAGTATTCAAAGATCATTATTCCATCTGACTCTGTATGGAATTGCTGTACTGAATAAGAGGTGCATTTTAGATTGTTAGGAGTTCTTATTTTTTTCTCTTAACCAGAATAACTCCTATTCACAATATCACCTCTCCCCAAACTACATTTAGTTTAATATGATGTTTGTAAAAATCACTGAGATTTTAGGAAGACCAGTAGGAGAAACAGCCAAGCAAATTCATTTTATCAAGGGAAAATCTGTGGATGTGGCTATCAAACACCGTTTTTCCATAGGTATAAAAGCAAAAGGCAAGTATAGAAAATACTGAAAGGCCTCCATTCAATGTCCAAAATTTCCAAATACCCTATTATGCTAACACTAGAAAACAACCTATTTTTAGTATGGGAGGTTGTTTTTGAGAATCACCATGCCATTGAAACTTGATTCCCCCCCCCCCACTACATCTTTTCTGTCTCTTAGCAATTACTGGTGATTATTGCACATGAAACCCTACAACAAAAGGGAAGTGTCAATAACTCTGGCACAACCTTCAGAGTGAAAGGTCCACCTTTCAGACCCTTCGGACAGACAGAGGAAGAGAAAGATAAATGGGGAATAGAAAGGTAAATACACTGGTCAAGTCCAGAGTAAAAACTGGTATTAGTCCCCAGAAAAAAATACAGAAGTTCTGACTCTCAGCACTTATTGTGAACCACTAGCCATTCTCACTTCCCCTGCCAACAGAGATGACTTTTGCCAGTGAAGGAAGAACTAGTTTCATAAACAATTATCAGAATAAGAAAAAAGGGTGGGGTATGAAGGGGGCATAACCATGGCAGATTGCTTTTTTACTACAAAATCAATGCCAGGCTTTAAAACGCAATGAATTTGTTCCTTCCAACATTTTACTAGACCTGTTTATTCTAAAATCAAGTCAGTGATTACTGGTTATACTGATGTAGTTGAATCTTTCATTCAGGAATACATAAAGCTTAAGAGGATGGAGAATGGTAAACTTGTCTTGAACAGCTAATTTTCAAAATATAAAAGCTGCTATGAAAGCCAACACAAATGAGCTGGGCAGAAAAACAAAACAGGATTTTCTACAGTTATTAATTGCTGTATTACCATTACTATCATTATATAACACAGTAGCATATGGGGAGCATTAAATGGTGTATTTCCCGAAGTGTCTCTGGCCAACTTGGTGAGGCAATGGCCTTCTTGAATCAAAACCTATTGCTCCTTAAGGCTTGCATAGCTGCCTTGATTAAACACAGCGGCAGGCTCCAGTTGAAGGGACAATTCTTCTTTTTTGAAGGGAGGTAGAACAGAGTAATTGCCAGATGTTTGCAATTTTAGCTATAAAAAGATGGCTGCTTTCCATTCCTGAGTATGTTGGATCTTTTTTTTTTTTTTTTCTACCCAAGCTATTGTGGTTCACTAAAATAGGCCACTGCACTGATGAATCATCATTCAAAACTGCAATAATAGGATTAGAACAAATATGACATTTTAAATTCACATATAGGAGAAATAAATTAAAATGTACAGGTAATAGTTATGTGCTAAGCAACGGAAAAAAGGCTGCAGAATAAAGAATTTGATTTTGATTCAAAAGAGCCATGCTTGGATCTCCTCTTGACTACTTCCTACCTGTAGGACTAGGTGCAAGCAACTTCATCACTGGGGTTCAATCTCCCTAATTGTAAAACAAACAGGGAGAAGTATTCTTGTCTAGGCTCCCTCGCAGAAAGAACACAGACCCTGTTCTTCTCCATATCCTACCATGAACATGCTCAGCCCAGAGGAGATGTGCACATATTTGTGGTGTGGAAAAACAAGAAAAATTATATGAATGTGTTTAAAAACCATATATCATGATATAATTTTATGTAAACATTTTATGTTATATTTTAAGTACATAGTATTTTCTAATATATTTATTAGAACCTTCCCCCCACCATGACCAAATACTCAGTTCTCTCTTCCGATAGTGTCTAAACTTGGTAAGAGAAAAATGGGAAGCTGCTTGTTTTTAATTTAAGTGGCACCAAAATAACTGGCTTGGGAAACTGGCAACACCTTAAGCAGGAGGTATTTAATCTTTCTTAATGAGTGAGTTAAGAATCTCTGAGGGTTCGGTGATATTATTGCCTTTTCCCTGGAAAACACATATGTGACCAACTTTACACACAATTTCAGGAGACTGGTTGAATCTCGAGTACAAATTCCAAAGATGAAGAGGACACGTGATCAAACCCCTAAGTTAGTTTTTCTGGTATCATGTAGTTAATAACATCCCTAAAGTCTCACTTTATCATTTGATATTTTAGAAAATTAAAAAGTTCCATTATAAAAAATATTTACTTCTCAAAAGGTATTATAAATATAAATCCTTCATATTTCCACATTGACATAGTTCAGTAAAGTAGAACTTTTTCTGAAAATTAAGATGGTATGAAAACTAAAAAAAAAAAAGTACCTATCGATAAGTCATATTTCTAGCAAGGACAAACACCAGAAAAGCCAATTCTAAAATATTAAGCAACAAATAAATTACCATAGTACAAAAGGAGTATAAAACAAAGATAATTTTTAATTGCCAGTGTGAACTATATTTGAGCTGTTATGATTTTTAAATCTATAGATTAAAAAACTAGGGATTATGACTTCCAGAAGTAATGTTCATATTTTACTTTTAATAATAAGAAGAAGCTGGGAGTGGTGGCTTACACTTGTAATGCCAGTACTTAGGAGGCTGAGACTGGAGGATCCGGGTTCACGGCCAGCCTCAGCTACTTAGTGAGGCTCGCTACAACTTAGTGAGACCTTGTTTCAAAATAAAGAATAAGAAAATAGGGCTGGGAGTGTAGCTCAGATGTAGACTGTCCCTGGGTTCAATCCCCAGTACCACAAAAAAAAAAAAAAAAAAAAAGAAGATGAAGAAGACAAAGAAGAAGAACAACAAGATATTTATAGAACTTAGGTATTCACTTAACCTAGCAACCCAAGTTCCCAAAGAGTTAAAAAAAAGTAAAACCAAAACTTGAACATAGAACCATCATCTGGTGCCAGAATCTACATGCTTAATTACCCATGCCCAGTCTCTCCTCTGTACATCCTTCCTATACTACCTTGTCCCTTGGCCCCAAGTAAACTCTTCCAAGCCCACTGATAGAGTTTACCCTAGAGTCACTTCACAAATAGTGAAGTTTGGTAAGTTAACTCGTCATCTTCATAGTCCAGGTTTCTAATGAAAATATAAACATTCTAAGGACTAGGGTGTGATTTTATTTTTTTCTTATCTTCTACATAGACCTGATCAATAAAAATAGCACGAGATATTATCTGAATTGGCCCCAGTAAAGGAATTAAAATAAATGCAGAGGTCAAGATTTCAAAAAGTAAAATCTATCTAAGAGAAATCATATTGGGTAGGTGTGAATGACACTTCACTGTCACCCCAAATGTGATGTTTCTAGGTACACATAATACAATTTCAAGTTTCCTTTTCCATCAAGTAATTTTTACAAGGAAATCACTTAATAAAACTCAATTTATTGTAATATATATGAACAGATCAATAACAAAAATAATGGCAAATTGAAATGTCATCTTAATTTTATTTTAATGTCAATAAGCTTGTCAGTGATATCTAACAAGTTTAAGCAAGATGATATAATCTGTTGAATTACTGGGGCTTTCAAGTGGTTATTCAAAAAGTTTTCTGGAATAATGCCCCCTTGGTAATGACTTAAGATTATAAAGCAGTGTTGTATTTTCATACATCATAGACATCCATGAATAGATAATTCTAAATAATTTTCATGCATAAGTTGGATGATGTCAATTTCCAAACAGCTTTGAATAGTAATCACTGGAGGAAATAAACAGTGAAAAATTTTCTTCTTTCAATAAAGAAAAGTAACAAGAGCATTAACATAAGATTCAGTGTAGTGCTGAGAGAGAGCTAAGAGTAAGAGTTCAAATCTCCATTTTGTTCTGTTAGCTTTTTCACATAGTATACATTAAATTCTCTGCTGATTGAAGGGTGATGATCTCTTTTACAGAGTAGATGAAAAGATTAGGTAAACAGTAAAGCAAAGTGGTCTTGTAGTACAATAGAGACTAATAAATCCACTAAAAAGTTTTTCACATCCTTTAGGCACTTTTCCACCAGAAAAAAATTGTTTTATTACCACTAAAAAAATCAATGATTAGAGGTTTGGGTATAGGGTCATGATAGAGTGCTTGCCTAGAATGTGTGAGACTGTGGGTTACATCCCTAACAATACATACACACACACACACACACACACACACACACACACACACACACATACACACACACACACACACATACACACACACACACCAATGGTTAGTCTATAGAGCCAATACTTAAGGGAAAATACTAACATTTGGTCAAATGTGGCAATTATGTTTATTAGCCTCAGTGCGGGTACTCTGAGTCTCAGATTTTTCATTTGTCTCTTGGAACTATAATAATGTGGGAACTATAATAAAATTATAGGATACCATGGTGATTGTACTCTATGTGAGAAAGTGCTCTGGAATTTATTCACATGCACATGCATGTGCACACAGATTTAAAGTTGCAAGTTAAAATGAATATTTCATAATAAACACCGTATTTCACTGCTTCCTGTTTTCTCAGGATCACCCCAATGTGTGGATAAGTAAGAAAGCAAAACAGAACAAAAGAGTGTTTAAGTTGGCTCCAATCTTACATTCTTCAGGGTGTGTTTGACTAGGTAAAAAGGCTGCCTTGAGATAGTTTCAGGAGAATTGCTTTTCCCCCCTTTCTGCTTTAGCATCTGTACATAGAGAAATATTCCATTCTAAAGCATAAGAGGAGAGATGCAATGATAATTTAGGCCAGTACCACCACGAAGGTGCCACTTGGCCAAGCTGTAAGTTAGGGATGCCCTTATTTCTGGATCTTTCCTCTCTGTAGCCACCCAATTTCCTGAATATGTGTCAGAGCATACTAGAATGTGTGGACCTATCCATTCTGAAATCGTCCCTCACATACTGCAAAGCTAATCCCAGGAGGCCATATTACTCCTTAAGGACATTAGCAAAAAGCTGCCAAAATCACCAGCGTCACAAAGGACTCCATTCTCTGCTTTTGCACATGCAGTTCCCATCACTTGGCATGTCATGCTACCCATTGCCCTTTTCTGCCTGGTAAACAACTAACTCACTCTCTAAGACTCAAATCAGACATTCCCTTCTCGGTTAAGTTTCCCCATCTCCTATAAAGCATCCTTCATATTCTATTATGGTACTAAATTTACATAAGGCAACCTAATGGGTTGCCTGTGCCTGTGATATGTCTAGATTAACTAGCAGACCATCAAATCTGTTTGAGACAGCAACATACACAACAATGTAAAGAACAAGTAATAAGGGAGAATGCTGGGAGGGCAAAGTGCTAGGAGTTCCAGGGCACCACATCCCAGGGACCTGCACTCCTCCGCCCCAGGAGCTGTCCTTCACTGTCCAATCTCTGACGGAAGTAATTTTAAGGAAGGATGGTAAAAATACCATACTATGATATTTTAACAATTTCTTAGGTCAATCATTATTCTAGGGTATAGTTTCTTTATATGGCATGTTTGCCCACAGGCTCAGGTGTCAGATTTATTTTTATAATAGCCATAATGAATCCATTTATAGATGATTTACATAGGCCAGTGCTGACCCAAATCTGCTGAGATTCCAGGCTTCACTACCTGGAACGACTCAACAGCAAGTGCTCTAGCATACAGAAACTTGAGCAGTGCTGGGGTATTCTAGAAGCATCAGTCTGTTGTTGTTTTAAATATCATTTCTTCTTCTGGGGGGATCCCAAGTAAAAGTCTTTCAGATAACATATTTAAACAACTGGTGTCTTGTATGAAAACTAAAAGGGAAAAGTATATCAATG
>PVLC010002001.1:78196-126015 GCA_004027655.1 Graphiurus murinus
GGGGGGAGAGGGGAGAGAGAGAGAGAGAGAAAGAGAGAGGGGCCAACCATAGAACCTGAAGAAGGCTCAAAGAGCATTAGAGTACTTACTGGTCCTTGGAGTTAATAAAATAAACTAGTATTTACCAAGGTTTGGATGAGCATCATTCAGAGTTACTTGGGATACTGTATGCTTTTGTTTTAATGAAGATTCCTGAGATCCATCTAGTTCTGTAAGACTAAGATGGTACCTACAACCTGTATTTTTTTTTTCTTTCTAAAAATGTTCCCCAAGTTTTTCTTTCTTTTTTTTTTTTTGTGGTACTAGGGATTGAACTCAGGGGCATACTACCTCCGAGCTATACCCCCAGCCCTATTTTTTATTCTTTATTTTGAAACCGGGTCTCACTAAGTTGCAGAGTGCCTAACTAGGTAGCTGAGGCTGGCCGCGAACCCGGATCCTCCGATCTCAGCCTCCCAAATGCTGAGATTACAAGCGTGCGCCACCACGTCCGGCTTCCCCAAGTTTTTCTAAAGACTGACCAACTTTGAAAACCGCTGATTTAAACCATATATTGTATCAGTGATCTTGAAAATATATTTTGCAGGCAATTAGGGCTGTATATATGATAATATGTTAAGAAATCTACATGTATTTTACCTATTATTAAAATTTTATTTTGAAATTTAGGCTCACAGAAAGTTCCCAAAAAATAGTGCAGAATCCTACATATACTTTACTTGGCTTCCTCCAATGATAATATCCTGCATAGCTATGTTGCATTACCAAAACCAGAAAATGGACATTGTTGCATTACTGTTAGCTATACTTCAATTTCCACTACTTTTAACAGCCACTTATGTGTGTATGTATAATTCTAAGCAAATTCATACCGCGTTTAGATTCATGAAGCTTGTGTTGAGCTGCAGAAGTGTTCCTCTACCACAAATCTCCTGTGTTTTCCCTTGATACGAACACTCACTCCCTACCCCACTCCTCCATCTCTGTTCTTTAGCATCCACCCATCTGTTCTCTACTTCTAAAGTTCTATCATCTCAAGAGTGTCTTATAAATGGGATTTATACAATATAGTAACCATTTGGGATTGACAGCTTTGCCATTAGCAGAGTGCTTTTGAGGTCATTCCAAGTTTTATATATACCAATAGTTCATTCTCTCTTTTTTTATTTCTTTTTTTAAATTACTGAATACTATTACTCCATTCTCTTGGACATACCACCAAACTTTGCTTAAATATTTAGGTGCTTTCAGTATTTCATCATTAAAGAAAAATAGTTGCTATAAACATTTATGTACAGGTTTTTGTGGGAACATAATTTTTCATTTCTCTAGGTTAAATGCCAAAGAGTACAATTGCTGAGTCATCTGGGTAATACATATTTACTTTTGTAAAAAATTGTCAAAGTTTTCTAGACTGGCAAAAACATTTACACATTCCTATCAATGATGTGAGAGATGGTTCCTCCATACCCTCCCAGCATAGGTAATGACTTTTCATTTTAAATGTTCTAATAGCTGTGTGATAATAATTCATGGTGGTGCCCTATATTTTTATATACAAAAAAATAAGAAACTAAGCTCTGTTCAGATTTAAGATATACAGTGAAATAGTATTGTAATTTATACATTTAAAAATAAAAACAGAGTATCTCAGCATGCAAATGAGTACTAATTACTGTCTTTGATACCATATAGGATTTGGAATCCATCACCTTATTAAGGACTAATTTCAACAGTTATTAGTTTCATAGGCTATAAAATAAACACGATTTTTGTCAACAAGTACATGAGCTTCTTTTCGTGAGGCATCTAATCCACTCTTTTCAGATAGATTCCTTCTATCACTGCCATTTCCAAACATCACCTGAAAATGCATCTATGATAGAAGACTGTGGCAGTCACAGAAAGAAGCCACAGGATCAGGGTTTGGCTCAACCACTTACTGCTCTGTAATACTGAACAAGCCACCTGACTGCACAGAGTCTCTAAAACTGGAATAATAACCCTGACTGCATTCAACAATTCTTATTTGTTGTACACCATTCCTAGGCAAATTTCTTATGCCTCCTAGAAAAGTATCAGTGAATTAACTTATAATAAACAATTTATTAGACTTAGCCTGCCAGAATTTATAGTTTATATTGAGGCAGTATGCTTCATATCACTGTTGTAAATGCCTAATAATATTAACCAGTATTTATGGAAAGCATCATTAGCAATAATACACTTACATTAGGACATATTTATTAGTATCATAGTATTTGTTTTATAATTTAGAATAATAATTAGTAACAACATGCATACATTTATAAAATGTATTTATTAAAGAAATATTATTTTATAATGTTATCAATATTACTTACTAATAGCAGTAAGTCATGTTTATTATAGAAAGGAAATATAAGAGGACAAGGATTATTCTCTGTCTTGCTAATTGCCATTACTTCAGTCTCTAGAAAGTTGTCTATCAAAACATCTGTTTTACATAAAAAACTGTTGAATAAACATACAATAATAATTCCTCAGGAGTATAAGGTATTTATGTTTCAAAAACATTTTCACATTTATCATTATATCTGATCCTCAAAACAATCTTAAAGATAACATTACCAGCTAACTTTATAAATTAAGGAGACTGTGGAGTAGGGAAGTGTCATGTCCAAGGTCAGGTGGTAGAATTGAGGACAGAATGTAAATGCCTGACCCCTCAATCCAGCACTGCACCTTGCAACTTCTGAGTCCCAGGAAGGTCTATGACTGTTTGGTAAGATCTGATGGCATCCCAATAATTATAGGTTATTTTCTCCATGAGAAGATGTGATTTAAAGATGAAATTAGCACAAGTACTATCTGATCTCTTAATGAATGTACAACTTGTCTTATTTTCCCAGAAGACCTGAAAATTAAATTCATATACTACACGCCACAGTGATAGATGAGGGCCAAGATGCTTAGCCTGATTCAGTAAAGGGGCATGCCAGTCAAATCCGAGCTTCATTAGAATTAGTGATGTTTCAGTGAATCTGTGATTATCCTCCATGGTATACCATATGTAATTATAAGTAACTTCTGAGACATTGCAACTGCTCATTTGTGACTGCCAGCAAATTTAACGTGACTGTCAGGACTGCAAAAGTAAGATGTTTCTCATTTGTACCTTCCAAGTTACAAGGAAGTGTCACCTTGCATGGGAACATAGAATACAGGACTCCAGATACTGAAGAGCACATTGTGAGTCTTAATATTCAGATATCATCATGTTTTACCACTGATTATGCCAGATTTATAAAGAAAGAGGTTTTCATAACAGTAAGAAGAGAAGCAGCACTAAACTGCCCTGTACATTTAAGACAGAAATGGTGAGTAAAGCTCATTTTAAACTATCCCTTTAAACATTTTGCCATAGTGGCCATCCATCTCCGTCACCTGGTACTTCTCTGTTGAGAATACAAATATGTCCCTGCCTAACCAGAATATGTGACTTTTTCGCATCACTCATCACCAATTCTCCACCAAGTGTCAACAATCCAGGACCCAACAGTTCCTAGGAACCAGGTATTAAGATTGCCTCCTCCTATAGACAGTAGTGAAATAGTGGAAAAATTACAGTTAGTAAACATAGGTTCTGGACCCAGATCAGCTGCAAAATCTTGAGTAATCTTGGGAAAGCCCTTCCATGCCATCTCAGACTGAGTTTTCACATCTGGCAAAGGAAAAAACTAGACTAGATAATCTTCAAGCTATTTTCTAATTCTATTACCCAAAGACTTTGTAATTAGTGCATGAAAAATGGTTCTCCCATGAACACATAAAGGAAGTAAGCTGGGTTGCCACTTTCACCATGGGAGTCTCTGATGCCAATCAGATATCATGCTTGTGTCACTATGGTATTTTGTTATCGTTACTATGCCAATTCCATATTAGCAATGATTATAACAATCTTCTCTCCCTGGAATGGATTAATAACTTCAGGGTAACAGAAAGCTCAGAAAAATCTAGTGAAATAAATTATACTTTGTAACCCCCATCTGATAAAATTCATCTTGTTCTGATCTATTTACAAGTTAGGTAAAACATGAAAGCAAAGCTAGAAAACACAGGCCTTATTTAGATCTTATAGAAGTGAACAAGATAACAAATATAGGAATAATTTATGAAAATGGTCACCAATTGGAAATTTATTTCAAACAAGAAGCATAGGACAATAAAATAGAGTTATAAAAGAAATGAAGTGAGGAATGGGTACCAGACACCAAATTGCTAATCTTGGACTGATTGTCTCTAAGAGTGAGAAAGCAATTGATTTTGTTTATAAAAATAAATAAAAGAAATGAATTTATTGAGCCTAATATCCAATAAATAGAATCTTTTAAAATCAGTAAGAGCTCCAGATATGAAGGTCTAGCTCTACTCTTTTACTTGTTACATAATATTTCCGTAAGCTATTGTACTTCTGGTAGTCTAACAACTAGAAAATGGGAATAACAACTTTTCTATCTACCTGAGAGAGTAAAACTTCTGTTCTGAAAGATAATGAAATGGAAGTGCTGGATAAACTGTAAAGGACTGGACCAATATAAAGGGATTCTGCTGAAAGTATCTTGCATCTTCAATAGGTACCCTATGAATTAAATTTTTCAAAAATCTACCTAAAAAAAGTTTTCTAAAAGAAATTTCAGAGATTGGAAAAAGTTAGTTCCAAACCACAAGATAGTGCCAAATTTACAAACTTGCAAACTTTATAAATCATTCTGTATGAGTATCTTTTACAATCGTAGGTAATAAAACATTACCAAATTTTTATCAGTTAAACTATTAAAAGAGAGTGTGGCTGGGTGTGGTGGTGCACGCTTGTAATCCCAGCATTTGGAAAGCTGAGACCGGAGGATCCGGGTTTTTGGCCAGCCTCAGCTACCTAGTGAGGCCCTTCACAACTTAATGAGACCCTGTTTCAAAATAAAGACTAAAAAATAGGGCTGGGGGAATAGCTCAGAGGTAGAATGCCCCAGAGTTCAATCCCCAGTGCCGGAAAAAAAAAAAAGAGAGAGAGAGAGAGAGAGAGAGCAAAGCTGGGGCTGGTGGTGCACACTTGTAATCCCAGTACTTGGGAGGCTGAGACAGGATAATATGGGGGTTCTCGTTTCAGCAACTTAGTAAGGCCCTCTGCAATTTAGTGAGATGCTGTTTCAAAATAAATAAAAAATACTAGTGAGGCATTCCGCAACTTAGTGAGACCCTGTTTCAAAATAAAGAATAAAAAAATAGGGCTGGGGGTGTAGCTCGGAGGTAGAACGCCCCTGAGTTCAAAAAAAAAAAAAAGAGAGAGAGAGAGATGGGGGTGTAGCTCGGAGGTACAATGCCCCTGGGTTCAATCCCCAGTACCATACACAAAAGAGAGAGAGAGAGAGAGCAATAAAGGAGAGAGATTCTAATTCCTAGAGTATATAAAAAAGAACTAGAATTTGTTGTGCTATCAGAGTTTAAGGCTTTATTTTTGTTTTGTTATCTTGTTGCCGTTGCAATGTTGTTTTCAATTTGATGCAAGGAAAGGACCCAAACTGCATGATAAACCAAACTGAATGGTAGCACTTTAAAGACCAGAAGAATACCACATTATCATGTTTTCCGCATCAGTATAAAATAGAAGTTAGTGGAACAAAATCACAAATATATAACAAAATAATTTCAAAAGAAATGATACTGACAGCTAATACTATAAAAATCTATAAAACCAAACTTGAAACATACACACACACACACACACACACACACACACACACACACACACTCATAAGCACATGGTATTGGGCACAGAAGGGTATTTAGAAATGCAGGGAAATTCAAAGGAAGCTGAAGAAACACACATCCTTACAAAATCAATGAAAAGGAGAACAATGCGAGCTAAATAAAAGGACCTAAGGTATAAAGAGCTACTAACTGGGAACGAGCACACCCCACTTTTAAGTGTGCCAAAACCCTTTAGAAAAAAGTTATTAGTAGGATATCTTATAAAAGAAAATTATAACATATGAGTATCACATAAACATAAGTTGATGTGGAAAATGTGGGCACTTTTATATTTTCACAGTCAGAACTTAAAAATGAGAAAGCAAACCCCAGAGATTACAGACATAATTCCAAGGTGAGGAATATAATTGGTAACTTGAAGGTAGCTGTGGTTAAACAACTCGTGGACTACAAAGCTCAGAGAATGGGTATGGTAAGGTATAGATGTAATTGAAATACGTAGGTTGAAGCTACATGCGGATAGAGACAACAGACTCAGTTCAGAAACTTACTAGCCATGAGATTATAGAGAAGGCCAGGCCCTTTCTCTAAGTCTCCATGTTTTTATGAGGAAAAAGCATTTCCTATGTTGTCATGAGAAGGTGATAATATAATAATGAAAACGCATAGTGCCTGGTACATACTACATGTTCAGTAGGTGACAGAATAAGAGTAATAACAATAAAAAGCAGTCATAGAAATTTGATCATCAAAGAATGTTTGTGAAAAGCTGGGGAAGAGAGATTAGTTCTGATCTAGGCCACCCAGGACCTTTTGGAGGAAGTGATACAAACAGGTTTTCAACAAGTAACATCACATGGACTGGCATGCTGAGAAGGGGCAAGGAACTGTGAGCCATAGAGTTATACAACCAAATCAGAGTTCACTCCAGTGTTTCTGGAGAAGTAGAAAGTGGGTGAACCACACATAGTATGGACATGGCATCTCAAAGCAGGGTGGTCATGAACAGGCAAGCTCACTGTAAGTCATGACACGTAGAGAGCTATGTACATTCTGTATTCTCATCTCACACATACCATATATTAGTCTAATTAATATAGAACCTCCATTTTATAACAACACTAGGGCACGTCATCAACCTCCATCTGTACTAAGATGTCTTCACCTCATCACCTTACACTATGTCTTTATTCTCCTGTCCTATTAGAAGTTCTTTTGAGTTCTCCCCAAAGTTAGGAGACAAAATAGCAATCCCTTAAATAATCAGACAAGGAGAGATATTGAGAAAACAAATGAGGAAGGCAACACATGTTCCTGCTGTCCCTGTAAAGGAGATCCTCTTCCAGATCCCAATTCTGAGTCCCACAATCACTAAAGAACATCAAGTCAAAGAAAACCAGTGTCACTAAGTCCTTGACTAGTTGCAAGGGGCAATTTCTTTCAAGGGCAATAAAAACTCCAGCACTGCTATGAAAATGAGAAGAGCACCAAGGCTTGCTTTATTGTTTTTTGAGGACAGCTCTCTCACTGATGGTCATGTTGTCACCTTTTCTAGAGAAAGGATACTCTAAGGTCACAGCCATAGCTTCAGGCCTGCTAATGCATGACCTACCCTAAGCATCCAGTCACTTTACACCAACTAGACATCTAGACATCTAGACCAGGCTTCCAACATCAATTCTAAAATACTAATAGACTAGCAAAGTATTTTTTGGGAACAAGAGAGGACTAGGAAAAAAAAGACTAAACAGTAACACAGAGTATGAAAATATTCTCATGAAATATTTCTAAAACAAATATGCTAATGTAATCCAAGAAGCAATAAAAAAAAATCATGATGAGGGTAAAATACTCTTTTAAGAAGGTAAGACAAGGCAGAAAATAGTGAAAGAGGGACTGAATTTCCTTTTACCACCTCTTTTTTTCTCAGCTTCCAAAAGTCAAACATTCTTCTGCATGTTAATTATAAATTATTGTTTCATAGTTTTTAATGACCTGACATTGATTGGCAAAAACATGGATTCAACCATAAAGTATGACACCATTCATACTGCCTGTATGGTTTAACATGAGACCGTGTATATCCACACACATGGAAATGTTTAGTTCATGACCTTCAAATTCCACTTGACATAAACTGTATGTATTTGTATTAAAACCCATGAAACAAAGGCTTCACTCAGAATTGTCTGTGAGCTGTAACAAGTGCAGATCTCATAGAACTCTCCAGACAACTTGATTCTACAAAAAGCCTACAGGGGCAAAAGAAGCCTGAGAAGTTAAAATAATTCCAGGTACCTTATTAGGTTCAATTCATAAGGGTTTGTCATCGGATTTTTGCTTGATAGCACTTAGGACCAAATGTCCACTGGCAATAGGGAAGAACCATTCGATAATAGACAATACAGCCCCACAGAGAATGGGCAAGGGAATGGAAGACAAGACAGGATAAAGGCACTAAACTATGAATGAAGAAGCCACATTTCTAGTTTGGACTGTATACCATAACCATATAATCCTTGTGAGGTCTTAATTTCTTTGTTTCTAAAGGAGAGGTTGGCCGGGCGTGGTGGCGCACACTTGTAATCCCAGAGGATCCGGGTTCGAGGCCAGCCTCAGCTACATAGTGAGGCACTCCACAACTTAGTGAGATCTGGTTTCAAAATAAAGCATAAAAAATAGGGCTGAGGGTATAGCTCGGAGGTAGAGTGCCCCTGAGTTCAACCCCCGGTACCGCAAATAAATAAATAAATAAATAAATAAATATAAAGGAGGGGTTGATCTAGATGGTTACTGGCAGATCACTGACCTTTGATAGATCAAAACCTATGTTAAATACATTGTGAAATCACAAGCTACCTTTTACAAACAACACTGTACAACTAATCATCTCTGTTATACTGAACTTGCCAACTGTAGGCATCCAACTCTGAAATGCAGCACTTACCCTCGCCTCCAGGTTGCTTGTATGGGTTGTACTTGGGTTTTGGAGCAACTACTGGTGCAAACTTCTTGGGTGGCTGTTGCGTAGACACTGAAATACTAGGGGTCCCAAAAGAATGGGTGGTCTCCATCCGTGCAGGCACATGGCCAAGGGACTCAGCAGTGCTTTTGGGTGGCAGCCAAGATGGATGAGACATTGTTGGAATCTGAAATTAAAAAGAAATTCTGTTGGTATAGAAGCATGTAAATGAAGGTGACATACCTCATTTTGTTATCTTTTTTTTCCCTCTTTCTTTCAGTGCTGGAGAATTGAACACAAAGGAGTTCTACCTCAGAGCTACACCCCTATCCATACTTTACTTCTCAGTTTAAAATAGGTTCTCATTACATTGCCAGGAGTCTCACTATGTTGTCAAGGCTATTGTTGAACCTGCATTCCTCCTGTCTCAGTCTCCCAAGGACTGGTATTACAAGTGTGTGCCACAATACCCAGCTCATTATTTTATCTTACCACAGATGTAATGAGTCTTTATAAAGCTCTCTGGAAAGAATGATGAAGGAAGAGACAAGAAGGATAGAAGAGTATGGAAGGACAAAAAGAGAGGAAGAAGAATCAGCAGAAGGAGGAGGTGAGGAGAAAGAAGGAGGGGTGGATGAAGAGGATAACATTCCCTCTAACATGAATAACCTCCCTTCCAATAATTACCCATGTTAGTGCCTGGCACTTTGGGGGAAGTAGATATGAGTTTAAAAAAATGGCTCCCAACATGAAAAAGTGCCCATATAATTGGAAAAAAAAATTCAATTATATAAATACTCTATTAATACAAGGATGATATATATTAAATGGTGACACCTAGATAAGGTGACAAGTTACCTAAGTGAGGTTTAATTTTTTTTAAAAAAAAGAAAAGATAATTGCCGGGATACAGACAAAAGATCACCTCTTGCCAGGAACAGAACCCACAAGACTTCAGTGATGAGGTGTTGTTCAGACTGGGCCCCAAATGCTGAACTAGAGACTGGGCCCAATCAATGTTAGTAAAGTTACATAGGCAGAAAAATGCACAGCACTTATATTTAATGTGGCTGTAGGGGGAAGAACAGCAAAGAGCTCGCCAAAGAACTAAAACATGTGATGGAAGCAAATCGAGACAGCTTTGCTTACACACTTGAGATTACATTTATTCTGTAAGCATTTAAAAAACACCATAATTTTATTTTGGTAACAGGAGCTTAACAGATATATGATAGGACACTTTATTTTTTATGCTTTTATTGGTGCATTACAGTTTCACATCATAATGTAGTTCACAGTGAGAGTGACACACATGCACACAGCACTGGAACCCTCTGAAAGAGCAGTTCTGCTCCCTACCAAGTGGCACTTGGAAATGAGAAACAGGGAGACATTGCTTGCCACAATGCCTAGAATAGGGATTGACATGTAGCAGCAAAAGAAAAAGATATTTGACAAAGAGATGCCCATCAAGAGCCATGCTGAACTGATACTATGTTCCAAATTTAAGAAAAACTTTAACAACATGGAAGACAATCATAGGCATTATATGCAGCAGGGAAAATGATGCATCCTCTGCAAGGATGAGCCAGTCATTCCTCCAGGCAGCTTGCTTGCTGGGGATGAGCCTAGCAGACTGCTGCTGAGCAGGGCTCTCTAAGCCTGATTTCAAGAACTCTCCAGCATGAGGAGGCCCGGAAGGTACTGTGCACCCACCCCCAGCCCCTACTAATTTATTAATTGAACTGAATTAATTAAGAGGGCTACATGATTACCTCCAGGTGTCTGTAAAGAAAAAGATCACAGAAAATGCATGAAGAAAACAAAGGCACGAACCCTTGCAATGGAGAGACCGGGTGGAGGAAGAGAACTGGAACACAGCATATCCCTGGAATTAATAGTATCAGTTCACACCATGGATGAAAGGCAAGACCTGGAACCCTCCCCAGTGCCTCAGATACATCCCCTCCCTCAAAATCAAGATTTTAATAAACTAGTCCTCCTTAACTCACACAGCTCCTATGACAACCAATGAAATAATACCAAAGTGCTCTCTATACAGAGGGAGGGGAACGAATGCTTCTATTCTCATAGAAGGTCATTAAAATTCATATGACCATTGTACAGTAAGGAAAACACTTGTAGGGGTAGTTTCCTCAACAGAAGATGACAACATAAATCAATGAAGACTACTCTGAATCAAAAGTCAGAACATGTCCAGTGATGACATTTATTTTTCACTCTGGTTACAGGGTCTTTCTTTTCCTTTTCTTCACCCATGCCTTTTATATATGCATGTGCACATACATACTTTCAAAGTTGTGAGTTCCTTGAAAACGCAGGGACCATGTTCCACCCAGCTCTAAATCACCATGAAGGAATGCACAAAACCATATAAACGGTCAATAAATATGCTTTACTGGTAGTTCTTAAATCTCGTGGTACATTTAGAATAATTTGAGAAAAATTTGAAGTACCAAACCAGGTCCCTTTCCCGGGGATGAGAAACACTGTGTGGTATTTGTTTGAGTTTTTTTTGCATGTGTGTTTGTTTTTGCAGTACTAAGGATTGAATCTAGAGTCTCACACATGCCAGCAGAGGACTCTGCCACTGAGCTATATCCCCAGGCAGAGAAACACTAATTTTGTTTCTGCTTTTAACTGAGTTTCAGTCTTCTACCAAGTGGGGACAAAAAGCAACTGTTTTGCTTTCACCTTGTCTAATGTGACTATAATTGGGATCAAAAAAGACTTAAAGTTTTAATGTACCCTGCATATTTGTAGCATACATTTTAGTTGTACATTTTTAATGTGTTAATACTATCATTTTTTTTCTGTAAATCTAAAGTTATTCTAAAATGGAAACTTTTTTAAATGGGTTAAAAATAGGGCTGGTGATGTAGTTAGGAGGTAAAATGCCCCTGAGTTCATCTCCAGTACTGAAAAAAGAAAGAAAATGGGCTAATAGAAAATGCAGTGGTTTATATAACAAAGACACATATTTCCCAAGCATTCCTATGTTACTTAATGACTGTGACATGTTTTTGTGAATATACATTATAGACATAAAGGAACTGGTTACTTCTAAGAGAGTAAAAAAAAAAAGAAAGAAAACTTAAGCCAACCATTAGCCCCACCATTGGCTCAGTGATCCTCAGTACCATGAATCACCCTGACACCTCAGGAGGCACTTTCAGCTCTTCCTCCTAAGACAGCCACATCTGTTCATCTGTTCACAGGTGGTCTTTGTAGACTCATCTCTTGCCATCCTTCTTCATGTCAACCACAACCCAGGGACACCATTCCCAAGATTTAGAATGAGCTCTCATGATTCTCAACACTTGTTCAAGCTGTGTCCACCATCACCAATGCTATTTCTCTCCTTTTAGTTTCTACTGAGCCCTCTATTTCTGTATTGCCCCAGCTCAAAGGTCTCTGACTCTGCTTCCCTAACTACCCCCAAACAGAGTTATTTAATTCTTTATCTGGACTCTTCTAATACCTTTATCATGCATATAATAATCTACAAGGAAACACTGATTCACTTGCCTATCTGCCTCCACAAGCTGGAAGGTCTTGGGGAGTTTCAGTACACCAATGCAATTCCTGGCCAAGAAATGATTAGATACAATATCTTATGCAGGAGTAAAACAAAATGAAGGAATGTTGCTCTCCTTCAGTTCCTTCTACAAGTCCAGAATCTCCGTCTCTCCTCATCATCCACAGATACAACGGTCTCTTTTCCATTTCTCTTAATGTGGTGATGTAATGAATCCTGTCGACAGATTTCCAGACATTGAACCAACTTTGCATTCCTAGAAGAAATTCTACTAAATCACACTTGTAGTGTTTTGATATGTTGATGAATTAGATAGTATTTTATTTAGAATTTATATATATATAATATATATATACTCAAGTAATAATCTATTGTATTTTTATGTCTGTCATTCTACTCAGTATTATTTGGTTTTGATATGGGGATTCTGCATCTGACTATACTATCTAGATTAATTTATTAGTGACCTTGAAATTATCTGATATGTAAAAGTCGGCCAAAATTCAATATAAAGTTATCTAGATATGGTAATTTGACCCCTTCTTTAGTGACACATACTAATCATATTTCTAGTAACTTCTACAATAATGGCACTGGTATTCTACTTCTTCTGAGACAAGTTTTCAGCAGTTACATGTAACACAAAATCCATTCATTTCCTCTAGGTTTTTATCTCTGTTCCCTTCCAACCAAGTTACCTCTTAGTTAAAAAAAATAATTTCTTACTCATCATGCATCATTTAGATCCTGTAATTATTTCCTACTAGCCCTTGTAGATATAAGGCATGTGCTCCATCCATCAGTGCAAACTGTGTGCCCTGTCCCTACACATCACCAGCACCTGGCCTCCCACTGTCACACACTCCTCCCATGTGACTCTGCTTGGCCCTGTGCCTCTTTCCCAAAGTAACCTCTCAAATCCTTGAGAGCAGAAGTGCTTATCAATTCCTAATACTAGGGTATAATCATGATAAGCACTCAATAAAAGTGTGCTTATTTAATGAATAAATGAATTTAATGAATAAATGCCTATCACTGAAGTTCCAGTGAGTCAGAGTCTTACCCTTTACTCTAAGCTGAACATGTCTTTGAAGATGTATTTATACGTGTATAATGAGAAAGAGAGTAATGCAGAGAAAATATCGAAAAATGCAGCGGCATGTCAGAAGAGCTAACACAGATGTGGCAGGGGAATTCTCAGCAGGTCTTTGGAGACTCAGAGACCAAAAGATGACTGGAGCAACAAGGGCAATGACTGTACACATAATAGAAGGACAAAGCAAAGCACAACTGAGGGACAGGGAGCACACCAGCTGTCCCAAGACAAAGGACTTACAGAGAAGAATAGTTGGGAAATGGTCTGAAAGATAAAGTGAGTTTTCCTTTTTAAAGGACTCACATAGAGAGATAAGAAGCTAGGACTTTCATCATTGAACAGAAATCTAATAGAGCTAAAACTCAATATAAGAAAAATTAGTCCACATGTGATGAATCCAAGGAAGGAGACAGATGCCATCGTGTAGACATAGAGTCCCTCTGACCCCAGTGCTAGTCTCAGTTATTCCAGAGTGACTTTACCAAGGGAAGACATTCATTTGTAAACTGAATATCTGTAGTTTTCATCAGCTTTAATATTCTACAGGTTTTTTTCTTCTCTAGAGTTTTAATACAGTCCTTCCTTTTGGCAAATGGGTTTGAAAAAGTCTCACAGGTTTAGTGAATGGATGAACTTCACATATCAGTTGGTGTTTCTCAGAGAGAGACCTAGTGTGAACACAAAAGCAAGCAGCGGAAAAAACTGGTTTTGCTGGACCAAAACCTACTGCGCTCTTAACTTCCTCTGGTTCTAGACAGGTTTCACTCTAGGCTTATAATCATCATAAAAGCAAGAAGTGAAAGGTAAGATCCCCATAGAGGCTCTAAAAATACACAGACCATCAGAAGAGAGGAACACATGAGACATGGCCCTCTTCTAAGCAAGGAGGCTGAGAGCTGCTGGGCCCTGAGCACTGGGCTTCCAGGAATGGTCAACATACAGGAATTAAGGAGACCCTAAGAGATGTCACTTGTTACCTTCTCTGTAGCTCCTCTGTCACCTTCCCCTAACTATCCTAGGTTATAGGAAAGCCACAGATGGACAATAAATAACAAGTGTTTATTGAGGACTTGCTATGTACACGGTGATCCTATAATGGACACAAAGGTATCTCACAGCCATATGAGGTAGCACTGTAATTATCCACATTTAGCAAATCAAAACATTGTGGGCCACGGTGTGGCTCAGGAGTAGTGTGCTTGCTTAACATGCACAAGTGACCCCCCCACGTGTACACACACACACACACACACACACACACACACACACACACACACACACAGAGTAAGGCTATAAAGCTCTAACAGGTTAAATAACTTGCTCAAAGATATACAACTAACAAATTACAAAGCTAAGCTTGAACACAGATGTTTTACCCTAAATCCATGATCATCTAGCAACAGTAGTTTTTCCTCTTATTACCTCCATTCATATCTCTTGGATTCTAGTAGCTGTAATGTCTTCTCTGTTCTCTTCCCTCAATTGTAACCATGGTGAGTCACATAATCACAAAATAATGAAGCCAGTGGTCAGTACATCAAACTAATCAAGGCACAGCAGAATGCAAATGAAAATTTTTTAAAAAGTATGATCATGACCCTTCCTCTAAGAGGAAAGAAAACTTAAGACCAGAGGTAAAGAAACAGTTGATATCACCAAAGCTACTGAGCCTCCCTGAAAGTATCACATGAGTGACAACTGGGTCTCTTCCACAAAAAACAGAACTAAACCAGTGTTTGGTGAAACTTTTCTTGTTTTGCTCCCCAGATTAAGATCATATTCTATAAACATTTATATAGCTGACCAAAACTTAAAAGCAACCAATTATTATATGGTATTTCCTTTTCTTTTTTTAGGGGGAGGAGGGGAATTCACTAAATTGCTGTCTCACTACAATGCTGAGGCTGGCTTCAAACCTGTGATCCTCCTGCCTCAGCCTCTCAGGTACCAGGATACAGACTTGAATCACCATGCCCAGCTCAGATACGGTATTTCCTAGCATCCAGTGCTACAAGCTTAAAATAGTGTTTTTTAAACTCTGTGTACACTAAATTCATATGGGATCTTTATGTATATAGTATTCTATTTATTTGTTTGCAGAGCTGAAGACTGAATTCAGAGCCCTGTGCATGTTAGGCAAGCACCTTACCACGAGCTATAACTCCAACTTTTTTATGTTTATTCTGATTCAATGTTTGATAATAATTGACCTAAGACATTTATATTAACCTCTAAATGACACTGTTAGTCTCTAGATGCCTCTTGGTGACTAACTCAAGGCCTGCTTCTTGGTCAGTGTTTGCTGATTAGATCAATGATATTGATAGAAGGAACAGAAATCAGCATGACTATTTTAGCAGTAGAAGAACTGGGAGACTGCTGTGACTTAAACATCAGGAGTAGTAGATGGCAGAGTTAATTTAGTATTCCTATCCCTTAGCCATACTTTCTTCATTTAAACAAGCAGTTATGTTTTAAATAACACTTTCCTAAAACTTTGAAGGTTTTTCTCTAACTTCTGTCTGTATATAAAAAAATTTCAAAACTGTTTTAGTAATCATGCATGAAAATGGCACGACGTGCCTCCCTCTCTGGGGTACAGCTCTTCATCCTTTACATGCTGGTATTTGTCTGAAGGATACTCAGTCTTCAAAATCCAGACCCATCTTCCAGGCTTACTTCAGCCAGGAACCTATACTGCAATTTCTGATCTCCCTGGGATCCAGTGCCCCTGTCTGAAAGTGTGGTGCTTGGAGTAGATGA
This sequence comes from Graphiurus murinus, assembly GCA_004027655.1. NCBI lineage: Eukaryota > Metazoa > Chordata > Mammalia > Rodentia > Gliridae > Graphiurus > Graphiurus murinus. The sequence continues at coordinate 94,325 of PVLC010002001.1, forward strand.
GTACTAATGACAAATCTGCTCACAAGCACTTATGAGTATATGAGAGATTCTGACAATGGAACGAGCTAACACCAAGCAAAAGTCAGGCATGGAGATTCCAAATCATCTATAATTCTCCTCTTAGCTAATCAGTGAAGAAGCACAACTCTTCATTTTATTTATTTTTTCTTTGTCATCCGTTTCCCTGGCTCTTCAACCCTCCCCACTGTGGGAGGGAGTCTTGGATTGATCTCAGAGATTACCAAGGTATCAATCAAGATTTATTATGCACAAGTAAATAAGCACTTTAGGCAAACCTTTTCCAAACGGCGTAGGTAAGTCCCTACCAGTGTAATTACGAAGCAGATATGCTGTGGCATGTGATGGAAGCGTGGGAAGACAGCGCTGGAGAATAAGGCAGGCTGAAAATTACACACAATTGTTAGTTGAACAGCAAATGTAATCACCCTGCCTCTGAAGCATCAGGTCAGATAGAGCCGGAAGGGCAAAGCAGGATCTGCCAGGGGCTGAAAATGTCAATGTATTCACTCAACTTCTCTTTACAGACAGCTTTGGCCGAACACTGGCTAAATGCCCCACTCTCTGCATGGACAGCTGGCATTGCTCAGAAGGGGTAACGAGAGAACAACTCTACAGAAATGCCAAGCCTTTATATAGGCTCTCTGAGAGACACTTGGAAATATGTGGAAACAGCACTAGACTTAGAAGCAAAGGACTTGGGCATCATTTCTCACTCTGTTACTAATTGACTCTATGACTTTGGTTCCCTGACTTCTTTGAACCTCAGTGCCTCTCCTTATCTGTAAACAAAAAGATTAGATACCAGTTACCATTCCTTCCAAACTTCATGTTCCATAATCCCCCCCCCAAGTCTACAAATTGAGTGAGCTTCTTATAAACCTATGTTTTGTTTTGTTTTGGACTTGGAATGTAATACAGAGGTATTCTACCCCTGAGCTATGCCCAGGTCTTTTTACTTTGAAACAGGGTCTTGCTAAATTGCTGAGAGTCTCATTAAACCACAGAGGCTGGCTTCAAACCTGTGGATCTCCTGTCTCACCCTCCCAACTACTCGGATTGCTGGCATGCACCACCACGCCGGGCTACAAAACCACATTTTAACTCCTTGAGCCCCATACACTGGGGAGTGTAGAGTGAAGGAAGGTATAGTGGGAATCAGTACATTAAATCTGTCTTGAACAGTCAGTGCAAAAGAAAATTAATGATAACAGTATTGCTCCTGGCAATACTGTAGGTGACAAGAAAAATCCAATTCCATTTGAGGATCCCAAATAAACCAAGAAGCAGCAAAGAGGAAAGGCACCAGGTCCAGACAAGTAAACACTGTCTCTGATAAAGAAGCAGGCAGACATGCTCCTACACTGCACTTTCACTTCAGATTTACAATGTCACTCCAAAAGGAAACAATCAGCCCTGACAGGGAAACAATCACACTGGAAGACCAGGACTCTCCAGAGAAGTTTAAGGAGAGAGTGGGACAAATACCAACTAACTGGCCTTTTGTCTGACACAATTCCTATTAGTCATGGAAAAAACCAGACATGGTTGACAAGAGCCCAGACAGGCTATTCAAGAGCCAAGAGGTCACTGAGAGTCCCAGCGAGGAGAAGCCTTAGAAACTGATGTGTTTCTTCTACTTTCAGTACCGTATTCAAAAAAACATGATTTTGAAAAGCTAAAAGTGACTTATCCAATGTAATAGAGCACATCGGAGAATGGGTGCAAATCTAGTTTTTCTGCCTACAAAGAAGCGGGGGAAGTTTTACCAGACAAGTTAATAACAGTGTTGATTACTGGATGGTAAGCAGATGCAGTGGAGACAAGGCATTGAAATGGACAGAGGAGTATACAATCTCTCTGCCCAAGGAGTTAGCATCCATGCCACTGAAAATTAGCACAGAAAACATGCGCCCCCAAACTTACAGCCTAGGTTGCATTTAATGGCAGTGGTTTTATTGGCTAAGTGATCAAGAAAGCATTCATTGTGTCTCTGGAGTTCGGTTTCCCCAGCTCTAAAATAATAAGCAATTAACAAGACAATCTCCAAGATCTTACTCTACAATAACATTTTATGTACTCTAGTGGCTCCTCTGTAGAGTATCCTATGCATGCAAAAATAAGAACGATATATACATATATATCACATGCACACACTCTTAAGGAGGATTCTTCTAGTTTTCTGATTCTAACAACAGTGTTTCTTACAAGGCTAAGAGGAAGGCAAACAATTGCTTGAGTTCTTCTTAACTCTTAAGCCTACTTCGAAAAGTGGAAATCTGGATTTATAAAGATGACATGCTGAGTACCTAATACATAAATATTTTTACCCCTCTAAGAGGATGAAAAAGTGACAATGGGAAAAATCAACAATCTAATCTAAGGAAGCCTAGCAAGCTCCTTAGCGGTTATCTAGAATCTTCCCTTTCTAACCCTACCAATAAGTGGGTAGGTCTGCAAGTTAATTGCTGTTCATTTGTCTGTGTTCCCCTGACAGCCTGTTCAAACTTGTATTAAACACATAAACACTGTGTTTTAGTTATCTGTTTACCAGTCTGCAATGCCCATTAGACAGGCCACAGAATTTTACTAGCACTTGAGGGATGTTTTAATTACTCTTAATATTTTAATAATTTTGTTTGTATTTTTCCTTTATTGTAAATTCACTTTGATATCCCAATAAAATAAAGATATTAGAAAAAATCTGTCTTATGTACATGCTGAAATATTTAACTTTTTCTTCTGTAAAAATGAGTCTACTATTGATGAACCTCAGGCCATATTTACATCTGACAACACTGCATGTATCTATATGAAACTATATATGCTCAGCCTACAAAACCCACTAAGAGTCATCATAGCTACTAATCATGGAGTCAACCACCGTATTTGAGCCTTTTTACTGTCACCCATCAACTGTGTTATTTGTACCCTATGTCACAACTATTGTATGTAAACCAGCTTGGAACCTCTGCATTGAGTTTGAACATTGTAATTTCAGCTAATATTATTGAATTTAGATATTATTATAATTAAAATTTCCAGATTAATCTGTGTCTCTAATTACTTGTCACCTTAAATTTCTACTAAAAATGAAATCTACTTCATTCTGATGTCAAAATAAAAGCACACTGCTAAAATTAAAATTTTTAAATGCCCAGATAATAAAGTAGAGGAAAGGAAGAGAAAAATATTCAAGCATCAAGAACCACAAGATAGCTGGGAGGCTGAGACAAGAGGAGGTCAATTTCATTAACTCAGTGAGCCCTCAGAAACTTATGGAGACCTTGCTTCAAAATGCAAAATAAAATAATAGGGCTAGGGGTATAGATGAGAGGTATAGAGGCCCTGGGTTCAATCACCAGGACCACAATAAAAGAAAAAAGAATTGCAAGACAGTTTAGTCAACTTCATGTAGTATATGATTTGAAATAATAACTTTTGTTTAACATCAATCCAAAAACCTATAGATTTTCAGTATTTATAGTATTTTTCAGTATTTGAACTGGTATGAAAAATAGTTAAGTTTCTCATCAGAATGGACTATAAATTATGTAAGAAAGGCTAGTTTTACAACTTTATATTTAAATGGAAAACAATTGGAATAATTTTCAACTAGTGACTTTATTCTTAAATCACGTTGTAAATTGTTCCACTTTTCTTTCAAGATTCTGAAAGAGGCCAACTTTGGTGAGGAAATGACCAATGGCCGCTGAGTCAAACTGAACTATGCTGTTTCAGATCACCTTCAAAATCACACCAATGGAAGCTATTCCCCTTTAAGTTTCTCCTGATGAGAGTATTGGTACTGTATATTCTGTGTTTTTATAGATTTTTACCACTATGGAAAAAAAAAAAAAAACTGCACAAAGAATCTACTCAAGTAGCTAATATTCTGAAGAAATAATCCATGCACACACACATTTTATTTGTTGTTTTTATATACTTTTATTGGTGCACTGTAGTCTCAGAGTGATAGAGGCATACATGCACACAGCACTTGGTAAGCTTCCTGCTGGCTCCCTCCTCACTTGCTCCCCTTTCCTGTAAGTGATCTTGAGATTGACATTGGTAATTTCACATACCTGCATAATGTCAGTGACAGTGCTTTTTTCATTAATTATTCCTCCCCCTCCCCCACTAACATCTTCCCCTACACACCCTGATCACTTCACTGGGGTTTCTCTTCCATTATCTAAAGTCTATCTTGTATCGCATTATTCCCTAATTTCTGCACATGAAAGAAAGCACATGATTCTTCACTTTCCGTGATTGGCTAATCTCACTTAATGTTTTCCAGATCCCTCCATTTTTATGGAAATGACATTATTTTGTTCTTTATTGCTAAGTAGAATTCCATTGTGTGTATATCCCATCATTTTGTAATCCATTCATCTGTTGATGGACACCTAGGTTGGTTCCATAATTTGATTATTGTGAATTGATGTCCACACATTTTAGATATTGTTTAAGGCAATAGTTACTCAACACTCAACAATAGAAAAATTTAATATCCACAACCCATAATTCTTTTAATTACTAAATTACATTTATTTATTTTTGTAGTACTGGGGATTGGACCCAAGGGGGTTCTACCACTGAGCTAAATCTCAAGCCCTTTTATTTTGAGAAAAGGTCTCACTAAGTTCCTGAGGCTAGCCTTGACCTTGGGATCCTCCTGTTTGAGCCTCCCTGGTAGCTAGGACCACAGGTATGTGCCATTATGTCCAGCTGAGCCTAAAACTGCTAATGAAGATATTTCTTCTAATGTGGACCTTCATCACCATCTGTGAGTTCTCTTGTACCTGCTCTGTGACAAAGAATGCATTACCTCAAAGGAACCCCCTTCCAGGGTGGAAGAGCAATGACTGCTAGAATGTCCTACATGGCTAAACCTGTTCCATAAGGACCACCCATGTGTCTTGCCTTTGTGCTCTGGAAACACAAAACCTCTAATACATAGTAGCTCTTCAGATATTTAAGGTAATTTACTTGTTTCCTTTAATCAGTTCAGTTCTTCCCTTTTTTTTTCCTATCTGGTCTTTTAGCTGTAGGGTGACAAGATTTTAAATCCTAACTCAGTAGCATTCAAAGTTTTCTTCGAAACGCCCCCCCCAAAATAAGCTTTCTTCATGCCAAATCTTAAATAAGATCCCAAGTATAAAACAGAGAAATTGATAAAAGTTAGCTGGGCATTTAATTCCTTGTATCTTGTCAGAATCCACTTCAATTTGGGAAGAGCATAAAATGCCTTACACTAGACTCCACAGTATCATGAGCTGAGCAGTGCTGGAGACCCACCACCCTAAAATATCACAACATCAACTGTGAGTACATAGAGAACAAAGATGGTATTTTCCTTAGGTTTGTTTCTTAGTGCCTAAAACAGCATCTATCCCATCATCAGTGATTAGCAAGTGATTACTGCATACAAAAAAAGTAAACTTGAAGATTTGGAAAGAGTTGAGATCTGCTTTTGAATCATTTTAGTTCACATTTCAAACACTGTTCTCCGGGTTTCCTTACAAACCAGGATGACCAAACATCCAATGTGTGCCTGTTGTCTTGGTGTAGTTATTAACCGTGTCCCTTTTCAAAAGGGTTTCAATTTGGATGATAACTTATATAACCACTTACTTATAACACTGTGATAATGAAGTTTCAGTGCAAGTGAATCTTGAATATAGTCAGTTCCACCCCCAAAGGTTCCAGATGGCTAAAGACTCAACTCCCTGTACTTTAAAACTGCAACTATGGATTCTCAGAAGACAGAGCAACTAGTCGGGTGAACTTGAAGGGGCTTTAGGGGCTTCCCTGCTCTAAAAGAATGTGACACTCAGGAGAGAGGAAAGAGTAAATGAGAAGATTCCCCTGAGGTAGAAGAAAGCAAAATATGGCAGAAATCTAGCGGAAGCTGTATCAACTGACCCACTAGCTCACTCTTTCTCCTGTGGAAAGGAATGACATCTTTTCTAAGAAAATCACATTATATACTTCAATTATATCTTTATCACTTTCCATCTACCTCTATGAATATTACCAGCAAATTCACAGTATCTATTAGATTATAAAGTAGAAAGATAATAAATTAGCCTAATTCTTAATTTGGGATAGCAAAAAGAAATCTGTGCCTAAAATGTGTTCAAAATATCCATTAGGGTGCAAGGGTAAAATTGGAAGGGATTATTAACAATTATTTCTTATTTCTAAATAAGGGTTATGTAAGAACTAAGGGAAAATTCAGAAGAATTCAATGTAGGCCCATAAATACTGTCTCTAGTTAATATATTTTAAATAAACTGGTTTTGTTTGTTTGTTTTCGTTTTTGTTTTTGGTATTGAGGGTTGAACCCAAGGGTATTCTACATCTGACCAATATCCCAAACCCTTTTTATTTTTTTTTTATTTTGAAACAGGATCTTGGGAACCTCCCTGACCTCCTAAGTACTGGGATTATGAGCATGCACCACCACTCCTGGCTTTAAATAAACTTTTACATTGATTCTCACTGCAAATTTTACAGGATAGGGAAGAGGGGATAGTGTAGGGAGGGGACTACAGGACAGAAAGTTGACAACCTTTTCTTAATAAGGAAGATATGGCAAGCATTGATATAATAATCCACATCTTCCTCTAGTACTTTCTAGTGAAACCAAAACAGTTTATTCTCCCAGCTTAACTCAGGGTTTTCCTTCCTTATGGTATTTTTATGATAAATAGGAATTCCCCAAAGGGGAAATTGTGGTCCATCCTGTTATATAATTAATTACATCAACAAGTAGAGATCTAATAGAGCAAAAGTGTTACTCAAGCCTCATTGGATTATCTGTTACACACTCAGCTATATGAAGGATGCCCCTAAACAGGAAAGCCATAACACTGTGTTGGGTATGGTGAGACATCGGCACTCAACTTGCCATATCTCAGAGGCTGCCTTGCAGGCAGAGTATGACTGTGAAAGGCATTCTGCCAAAATATCTGCATGGCCTTGAGATGTGGGAGGCAAGGTAAAATAGGGGCCATGTTTTTGCTGCTCTGGTCTATTTCCCGTTGCAAACATGGTCATGGATACATGAGGCTTTTCTACACCCATGTTCTCGCATTCAGTCTTCACTTTGGTCATTGTCAAGAAGCAGCTGTGACAGATAAAGTAGCTGGACCCCATGTCTCAGGATCTAGTTACTCTCTTCCTGATCATGGCTTCTTGATTTTTGGTTCACAAATACAGTGGAATATTTGTGAAAGAAGAGTCATGACTTTTCTTTCTCAGTAACCTAGTGTCATTCTGAGATTCATTACTAGATGCAGAGCATAGAGCCTATTCCATGTAGGCCTTCCAATAATTTCAAAGTAATACCCAGTATTAAATCCCTTTTGCTGAAAATGTCTAGAGTGGTTCATGTCCCATAGTAAACCCTGATTTAAAAACAAAACAACCAACCACCAAAACAACACACCACTCAAAGTTCTTGCACGTTAGAGTGCCAGAGGACAATTTTGATATTTTATCAACAGATAGGTTCAAGTAATTCACTGGGCAAATGAATCCTGAGTGTTTATGTCATCAGCAATTCCTGAGTTCTCCAGCCATCAAGAAAAAGAAGAGCCATGCACAGAGCAGATACATGCCATATATTCCAAAGCTCCCAGTCTAGAGCAAAGAGACAGGCTCAACTCAGAAAGTACTCAGCAGTGCGAAGGAAGCCAGAAGAAATCTGATCTCAACATTCTGTCCAAAACTATCCCTAAGTCTTCTAATGGAGAAGGTCATGTCTTCTAATGGAGAAGAGTTATATGGATGAAAGTCCCTTGATGTCTAACATTCTGCAACTCTGAGTATTTGTACTTCTAAGGGAACCTACATGGATTCAAGTCCTAATAAAACTTTCTAAATTTTCATTTCCTTAAAATTGAAGGTCACAGTACAAAGGTCATGTAACACACAGACCTGATATAGGGGGGGAAAAGGAACAGGAATCAGAAACCCACAAATGTTATGCTCTGTGGTAGCCTCCAGCCAGAAGGCCTCAAGGAGGAGACTAAATATCATGGCTGTGGTGGTTGTTAAGAATCCCAGAGATGAAACACACATTCTACAGGGTCTCTGTCTATTTTGAAAATTTTCACCTCAATATTTGCAGAAAAGAGAAACATTTATATGAAACAGCTTCTCAAAGCACTCAGACTAAAAGATGGAAGAAAAAATATTAGGCAAATGCAGTAATATTTGGATCTCTCAAGAAAAATCACTAATTTATTCATGTCGCAGAAAAGAAAACTCCTGAAATTCATAAAGTAGAAGCAGTTTATAAGCAGAAAGAAAAAAGGCAAGAGGGGCCTTGCAACATGTCTAATCAGAACTCCGACACCAGCTCCAACAGTGGACACAGGCCAGAGCCTTCTGGACCTCACTGGGCCTTAATTTCTTCATCTGTGAAATTCGAACAATAATTCTGTCCCTGCTTTGTCATATAGGTGTTTATGTTAATCAAGTGAAATAATATAAATACAAAAGAGGAATTTCAATGAAAAATTATAAATGGTTCTTCTGAATCCTAGAAAACAAAACACAATGTAAATATAGCTGTGATTTTTACAATTTTATAACCTGAGGTAAGAAATGGTGATCAGAATTGTAATAAATAATGATGTACAAAAGAGAAGAGAAACCAGTTTGGCTCTGTCATAATTGTCTCAGTTCCTGTAGTAACACAAGAATGGAAAGATTGCAGGGAGGGGCAGAGAAAGACATCTCAACTGTGGCACACTGAAAACATGTGGACACAACCCCAGGAAAATAACATTTCTACTTCAATAATAATAATCTCATAAACCTGTGCAGTGGCACATGCCTGAAGCTGAGATAGGAGGATCTCAGGTTCAAGGCAAGCTTCAGCAATTTAGCAAGAACTCATTTTAAAATAAAAACTAAAAAGGACCAGGGATATATCTCAGAGGTAGAATACCCCAGGACTCAATCCCCAGTACCAGAATAATCATACTAACAACAACAACAACAACAACAATAATAATAATAATAATAATAATAATAATAATAATAATAATCTCATAGCATGTATCCTCTAAGAATTTTCATGTGATTTATGCAAGTGACTTTAACTCTTTCTCAGTTCCCCCTCCCCGCACTCTCTCACAAAACAGACATAACTATCATAACTCAGGAGTGAAACAATATTGATGGTTCTTTGAAGCAGCAAACCCTGGGTCTGCTCATCTGCATGGACAAAAATGCACAGGCAGATGTTACCGACAGCTGGATTTCAGGACCCAAAGGGCATTGGCAGGTTATGATAACATTCAGGCAACCACTAACTCAAAGATTTCCAAGAGGAAGTGGAGGGGGACTACACAGTAGGTTATACATAAACAAAACTGCTCCAGCTGACAAAGGCAAAGCATTTGCCAGTCTACTGGCAAGCAGCCTAGGACCTGAATGGCAGGTCCCAGGCCCTTAGACACAAGATCACAGGAAGAGTTATAATTCATGAAGCAAAATGGCAATCTCCTGAATGGCACAGGGCTGGAGATAGCACAGAGGTCTACAGGGTATTGGGATATCAGGTGACAGGGAGAAAAAGTAAGAGAGATGTGTGAACACTGTCTATAATCCACACAGGAGGAAACCTCAATAGCAAGCAAATGTCCCAAACACACACATGCACGCACGCACACACTCACTCTCTCTCCTTCAATAGTAGTTATAAAAATTAAAATTAAAACAGCCATTGGGTACTACTTTTAACATGAGTTTGTCCAAAAATTAAAAGATCCATAAAACCTACTGTAGGAATGGATGTGTGTGGGGAAACTGATAAAATAATTATTCCTTTCTATTTATTGGAGACATTTTCTATCAACCACTGATGTTTTTGTTCTACAATACCAGAGTCAACGATGTGTGACAAAGGCCATTTGGACAACAGAACCTAAAATGTTTACTACCTGGCCCTTTATAGAAAAAGCCTGAGAATCCCAGGTCTAAATTTCAAAATTAAAAAACAAAAGGTTTGTTTCCAGTTACTAAAAATACAATCTCTCTTTTTAAAAGCTCTTTGCAATTTTTTTAACCTTCAATTTACATTGGTGTTTATTTTGACATACAGTCATGATGTAACCTTTATTAATGCCTACAATTATCCCAATGCCGTACGCATAATCTTTTCTTTTCAGAATGTTGTGAGGTGGTTCCGTTCTTACACATTACAGTCTGTGTGCAGTTTTGTTTCTGGGTGAGTGTGTTACTACAACGGTGTCCAGCTATTCCAGTACCAAGACTTCAACCCTTCAATTAGAGTTGTCTCACTAGGTGCTTCAGCATCTGGCCAGGCTGCTCCTTGTTCTTCCTTTCTCTTGCTCTAATTTCTTAGCTAGTTTGTGTGTATATTGTCAAGAAAATTTTGCAACTTTAATAAAATTCAAAAGCAATTGACTTGAGAGTTGTGCTGAGATTAAGAGAAATGCAGGGGAGAAAGCACCACTTAACCTCTATATTCTACTTAGAAATAATGTATGCCTCTCAATTCACTCAAAGGGTCCTTCTTATGACTCAAAAAAGTTCTAGAAACTCTTTTCTAAGCCATGCACAGTTCTCATTAAAATGCTTACTTTTTGTTTTGCTGTAAATGGGATCATGAAAATCACAGAGTATTCATTTTCAAACGAGATATTAGAAATATAACTAACCATGAGACTTATGGACACATATACTTAACTTTACAATAACCAGAAACATGCTAATACCTTAAAACAGAATATTTAATCCTGGAATAATTGAGGATATACTGGCTCATACATTCCTGAAAGAATTGTAGAAACATCCCATACAGAAATCAAGTCATCAGAGCTGAAGATGGAGCTCAGTGGTACAACACTTACATAGCCCTGGCTTCCAGCTGGATTTTAAGAGACAGAGAAAGGAGGAGGAAGAGAGAGGGGAATGGAGGGAGGGAAAGAGGGAGGGAGGGAGGGAAAGAGGGAGGGAGGGCGGGAGAAAGTAGATGTAAAAGTTATTATTTGTAGGGGGTACTAGGGATTTAACCCAAGGATATCCTACCTCTGAGCTACATCTCCAGCCCAATTTAATTTTTTTCTTTTTGAAGTAGAGTCTACTAGGTTGCTAGGAGTCTGACTACATTGTTGAGGTGTCCTGGAACTTGTGATCCTCCTGACTCAGATTTTCAAGCTGAGGATTACAGGCCTGTGTCAGAATGCCCAGAGTAAAATTTCTTTTCTAAGACCCACAGAACAGGTCACAAACAGACCTGGGACTACAAACCAGGTCTTCAGACTTGAGACATATTTATATTTATTCTTTCCTATGTAGCATTTTGTATTCTGTATTCTCAGTTTCCTAAAGGTAAACTCTGAAGTCATTATAACAATGTTCAATTACCTCTCTAAGATAGAAAGTAAATACTTTTGAAATCCTACAAAATGCTCTGATGCCCTGGAGTTTTAATTAAACTTCTCTTTAATATGTAGATACTCAACAAAGTATGTCATCAAAATATATATTTTTTATTATTTTTTACAAGACTCTGTTTTAAAACAAGGTCTCGCTAAGCTTTCTAAGGCTAGCCTTGAACCTACAATCCTTCTGTCTTAGTCTCCCAAGTACTAGAACTATAGGCATAAGCAGTAACAAATAAAAGCATGAAACAAAAAACAAACAAACAAACAAAAAATCCTGTTTTGGTGAAGATAGGGGAGGGGTGGTTAGAAATAGTCCTTTCCTCACAATTTCAGTGTGATGTTAAACATTATCTTTAAATAAAGGTAAATTTCAGCTTTGCATGTTTACTTTCCTAAAGAGTCTTAACTTACAGTTTTACCACTCGGGGGGAAAAATTGTAAGAAATTCAGTAGCTAATGAGAACTATTTCCTTGACTTTCTTCATTGCAATTTGACAACAAACTTGGCAGAAGAGGTGTACATACCTGTATACACAATGGATAACTATAATTAGTGTCTAATATTCTGTGTTACCTAAAGATAACACTGGGAGTCCACATCTACTCTGATGTTCTGTGAATTTTGAGCAGTTGTAATTAGGTCCCAGCGGAGGTAATATTTAGAAAGGAACAAGGTAAAAGAAATCATTAAATAAAAGATAGTCAAGAATAAATGGTAAGTAAGGCAGAGAGAAAAATAGTGTATGTGAGAGAGATTGTGTGTGTGTGTGTGTTTGTGTGTTCATAGTATAATTTAGGTACTATCTATTAAAAAAATACTTTCCAAGAGTCTGATCAACTACCTCCAGTAAAAGGTGATATAGTTTCCTTATATAGTTTGAGCCTAATATGCTACAAACTTTTCTCCTAATTCCTAGGGTTTTCTCATTGTTGAAGTACATACCAGTCGCCCTTCATAACTAATTTTGTGGTTCACTCTTTGGGAAAAAAATAAATCACTTATTTCCCTACAATATCATTTAAATCATTATGAAATAATAATTGGGAGAATGGATTGAAGCATCAGGTAGATAAAATTTGAAATATAAAAATCACTTCGGCAGACAGAAAAAAGAACCCCATGGTTAAATATATAATGAAAGAAAAGTATATGGGATTTTCATAAGAGTCTCCACTAAGGTTAATCTTTTCTTCTCCTATATTCCTAATACACACTTGGTGTCTTTAATGCTGGAAGTGTCTTAGCCTTGTGCTCCTGTTAAAATGTGTCTCCTCCACCAGATGCACAGCTCCTTAAGAGCAGGAACTGCACCTTAATCATCTTTTCTAGTCATAAAGCATCTTACGCAGTGGTTGGTGAGAGACAGAGAGAGAGAATCAAATATTTGTTGAATTAGATTAAACACACACGTACTTTTGGGAGAGAAAGGGAGAATTCTGCCAGAGATAGGCAGCCAGTTTTATCTCTTAGATATGGAAACCTAAGAATAGTCCTTATTCTTTTTATTTATGGTTTGTGAAACATACAAGTGTCTATATCTTATGTAAGTTTGGAAAGCACAGCAACGCCTTCCACTATGTGACCACACTCAGCACTCGGCCCTTGGGGTCCTTGCACTGCCAGTTCTCCTGGCCCTTTCCCTCTCAGTTCTGTCACAGAGAGGGTGTGATGGCACCATCTTTCTCCCACACTCTGTCCCATGCTTATGCAATAACCCCAGGCCTATGTTACTACAAATTTTTTTAAATATGTCTTAAAATAGATTAAATTCATAAATAACTCTGATACAAAATTAAGATAAGGGGTCAATAAAGGTAATAAAACTAACACATGATCAGAAAGTAAGTAGTACATGGGGAAAAAAATCCCTTCTCATTCGGTGTTATGATTTGGATATAAAATGTCCCCAGAGAAGTTCCTGTGTTAGGCTACAGGGCCAGATTCAGAGGTGGCACTTGACTGGAGAAAGTGGATCACTAGGGGCATAGCCTTGGAGACTCTTTTAGTCCTGTTCCCCTCCTTTCTCACTCTTCCTCTGCTTCCTGACTGCAATGAGATATGAGAGCTGCTTTTTCTCCTCTGCTATGCCCTAAAGCCTTGCTGATTAACAGTTTCTGCCTTGGAGCTGGCCAAACATGGATTGAAACTTTTGAAACCTCTAAAACTGCAAGCCAATAAACCTGGCTGGTTTGTGGGAAGCATTTGGAAAGGTTTGGAGATGCAGGTTGAAGAAGCCTTAGAATGTTGTAAGCAGAGCTTAACGGGCAATAATGGTGAGAGCTTGGAAGGCCAGACTGCTGATAGGAATGCAGACAGTAAAGCCTATGTTCGTGAGGTTTCAGATGGCAAGGAAAACTCCATAGGGAATTGATCTAGAAGCCACCCATGTTATATTCTGGCAAAGAACGTGTCTACATTTTCCCCATGTGCTAAGACTTCCTCTGAGGCCGAATTAAAGGTGATGGACTAATTAACCTGATGGAAGCGATTTCGAAGCAGTGTAGCATTCAGGTGGTGCAAGTGTATTGCTGGTGTTTTTTCTCAGGCTTGCTGTAAGAATCAAGAGCAGAAAGATTTTTTAAAATTTGCAGTTTGACCACAAAACTGTGTGTGAAATTGGGGCCAAGGAAACTGTGGTTGCTGGAGAGATTATGACCACTAAAGAGAAGTTACATACTTTGCAAAGAGATAATAAGACAGATACCATCATGGCATCTCAGGAATCAGCAAGAACCACCCAATTCCAGGCTCAAGGGTAACAAAACTTTGGGGACTTGACTGAAAGAGGTCACTTTGAGAAGCAGCCTTAAGGGTGCCTTGCTCACATGGAGCCATCGAAAAAGTTGTTTTCCCCAGGACTCATTTCTCTTTGCTAAAACACTGGGGATGGAAGGATAGGAAGAAATGAGCAAAGATTCCCTGAAGGAGTCACATTTGCAAAAGTCCATAAAGGATTTATTGTCTAAAATAGGTAAGCAACTAGATTCTTAAAGAAGACAGAAGTGACCACCCCAAGCAAAAGCAAAGTCTTGACAATGAACTTAGTATTCGTCTGCAGATGTTCTTCAGTTACTACAAGATGATTTCACTTGATCAGTAGGGTAAACACAAGCCGGGTGTGGTGGCGCACGCTTGTAATCCCAGCATTCGGGAGGCCGAGACTGAAGGATCCCAGTTCACGGCCAGCCTCAGCTACCTAGGTGAGGCACTCCGCAACTTAGGGAGACCCTGTTTCAAAATAAAGAATAAAAAATAGGGCTGGGGATATAGCTGGAAGGTAGAATGCCCCTGAGTTCAATCCCCGGTACCGGGGAAAAAAAAAGTAGGGTAAACACAGAGGGGAGAACAGAAAGATGTGTAGGCTTGGTTTCTCTGGCCCCTCAATTGCACCCATGGAAAGGCCCCTAGGACTCCCAATATTTCACCTTCTGAATATCTTAACAACTAAAGATAGTTCGGATCCCTTAGATCTAGGTCACCAGAGAGGTTCATTTGCTAAGTGAAACTAATCTCATAAGTGTTTCTATCATATACTCACATACACATACTACCATAACTAAGAAGGTAAACAGAGGTCAAAAAGACATTTGTAACAAATACATTAGATAGAAGATTGATAAATAGTTCAGATCCCAATAAAGATGTCATAAACCCAATAGATGAGATGAACAAGGATGAGAAGTTATACTTTGTGAAATAATGCATAAAACAGAGTAAAAAGCATATTGAAAGAGAATCTTACTAAAGGTCAGAGAAATGAGAACTGAAAAAAGAGTGCCATTTTGAATATGTCAAATGCTATATTAACAAAAAATAAGCATACAATAATATAGTTATTTTGACCTGTGAGGAGGGATATATAAATGAACATATTTTGCTAAGTGAGAACTCTTTGCTGGTGGTGGTGTAAATGACTAACATCTCTTTAGAAATGTAATACTGGTGTTTATTTTAAGAGACAAATGTAAATGCCATTTGACCCAAACATCCCACTCCTGAAATCTATCTTAAGTATAAATCTAATAAAATAAAAAAGAATTCTACAATATGTAGAAACATTAAAAGTTAAAGACAAAGCCAGGCATGGTAGCACATCCTTGTAATCCCAGTACTTGGAAGGCTGAGAGAAGAGGTTTGCAGGTTTGAGGACATTCTCAGCAAGAAGTGAGACTCTCATCAACTTAGTTATGCCCTGAACTTAACCTGAGGGGGAGGGAGGGCGAGGGAACAGGGTGGGAATTGGGGAAGGGGTCAAATGAGAATTGTGTGCAAATATGTTGTTAACAACTTGTACTTAACAACGATGTATGCTATATTGCACGAATTGAATTACTACAATAAAAAATAAATTTAAAAAATAGGAATAAAAAATAGGGCTGGAGGTGTAGCTTAGAGGTAGAATGCCTCTGGGTTCAATCTCCAGTACCACAAAAAAAAAAAAAAAAAAGACAAAGTTAAATGAGTTAAATGGAAGTAAAGTGCAATATTCTATATATGTTATGATTTAAACAATATCAAACTATATCTGTATTTGAGGAAAAAGGTAACTGTGAGAAGTAGTAATGAGTCCAGAAACAGATTCTGCAGATTCTGTACAACAGTGTCCTCCACTCTTTTTTGAAAAATTACATCACTGCTGTTTTCATATTATGTAAGTAAAGTTTCTAAGGTGTATTAAATACATATATATGTACATTACATATTTCATTAGATAAAGTGTGACCATATATGTGACATGCCATGCTAAGGAGATAAGAAGGCAGAAAAAATTAAGAATGATATTGTTTTAAAAAATCCATTAAATGTCTTTACATGTGTCCACAGTGCCTTCATTCAATATAATAAAATTGACTTATTAAATTTTCCACTATACATGAAAAGTATGTTCTGTGTCTGGTGTCATCTTTGGTTATGTCTAGGAACAAATGTACCACAACAAGGTAAAAAGAGTGCAATTCAAACCACAATAGAAAGGAACTGGATTCAAAAATAGAATACTCATAAAACTTTAATGTTAGACAAAAATCAGTAATTTCATCCTAAAAACAAGAAAGAAAAAAAAACATTAAGGGAAAAAGTAGAAGCTAAACATAAGTAAGTCTTCAGTGGAAAGCACTACATGAGTACTGTCTACACTCCAGTGCCTGTGCAGATTTGAACAGATACAGAGTACCCTCTCTGACTTTTCTTCTCCACAAGGCAGTAGGATGTCATGTCCCTACAAGGTTTTGAGTGCCAGTAGACACATTAAGGTCATCACTGTTAGGGCAAAGCAAGAATCCCAGGAGACATCCTCCTCAGAGTGGGGAAATGGCACAACATTGGGGGAGGAGAGTAGTGGGGATTGAAGCCAATGACATTCTAACCTCTAAGATACACACAGAGCCTTTTTTTATCTTTTATTTTGAAACTGGGTCTCTCCAAGTTGCTGAGGGTATTGTTAAGTTACAGAGGCTAGCCTCAAACCTGAGATCCTCCTATCGCAACTTTCCAAGTACTGTGATTGCAGGTGTGCACCACTATGCCTGGCTGAATATATCACTTTGATATACAATGCATAATTATATTGCACCAATAAAAAAAATTTAAGTCCTACAACAGAAATAAATAAAAATAAAGAAGACAAAGAAATGAGATTGTAATTAGAATCATACATGTGAATACCTAAGACACATAACATTGTTTTAGGCACTGAAGAAGCTAAAAAAGAAACTGAATATAAATCCAAAGGAGCTTAAAGTTTACTGGGAGAGTTGAACCAAACAAAGACTCCTTTTAGAGAGCTTTCACATCCATTATTCATAGTTAAAGAGTGAACACCACTTCTGTGAGACAAACAGGACAGACATTATTATTAATCCCATTGTACAGACGTGGAATTTAATGCTGAGTGAACAATCAATCAAATCAATCAATCACACAAATGGCAAATAACAAACCTGCACTCAAAACACAGGTCTACTGATTGCTAGACAAATATGATTTCTACTGCATTGTCCCCTCCCTTCCACCCTTAATATATGCAGGTGACTTGCTTGAGCACATGATTGGAACAATTTAAAAAGGGCCATCTGGGCCCTTTATGAGATAGGTGACAAACTCATAAAGGAACAGAGAGGGAAGCAAATGTTTATCTCTTCAAAAGTTCCCTGAGCCATGTCATCTAGTGCGATGTTGTTACTGTATTTTGACAGCTCTCCACTTGACCTTTCCTCTAAATTCCAGCCTTGAAGATCTCAAGGCTTTGCAATTCATTTGCAAAGCTTTCAAAACTAAAAAGTTCCCCAAACTCTCATCCTACCCCCTACCCACATAAAAGCAAAGCTTACTTCAGTATTACCTATTTCAATGAACTACACCAATCAAAAATTATCCCCAAAAAAGAAATGAGACTGCCTAATCTTGTTTTCAGGTTAAGCATAGGCTTCAGGTCCTTTGCTTTCCCTCAACATTGATTCATGTGTGACATCTCCATTAGGAATCTTCTAGGGCAAAGAAGTGTTGGCCACAAAGGAGTGGGGCACTCTCAGACTCCCTGACCATAAAACCATGTTAGTGACATTAACACATTTTATTATAAATAATCCCATCTTAGTTCTGAGTGAGGTATCTACTCAGTAATGCTTGTTGAAGAAAAAAGGGAAGAAAAAAAAGTGAGTGGGAAAGGAAAAAGAAAAGGAGACATTTAGAGAGAAAGGAAAGAGACAATGAGTTAGTGGCAGAAACAAAGGCAAGAAAGTAGCATTTTTAATTTAATGTATAAATTGTGTGTGAAAGCCTCATGATCTGACTTTGGGTTTGTCTCCATTACAGTCACATGTTGACAACTATGTGTCTTTAATCACAAGACATGTTTGACAATCTTGGACATGTTTCACTTCTCTCTGGGTCTCGACTGCCCATTATAAAGGGGGAATCAATCAACTATAGCACTTGAGAAAGGCAGACTTGAGAAGTGGAAAGGAAAGGCAGGTGCAGAAGGAAGGTTTGATGTCAGTGCAGAGCCTGACTCTAGGTTCTGACACTTACTAGCTCTTTGACTTTGGGCAAGTCACCTAACCCCAGGATGACTCAAGATTCCTGATGGATGAGGATAAATTGTAAAGATTGAAGGAAATGGTGCTTAGAAGAGTCTTCTACATGGTGTCATGTCTGCAGATAAGTGATTCTTGCCCCCTCACAGGACCATAATCCTATGAAAAGAAAAATATATCTGAATATAAATATAGATAACTGTGAAACAATGTCAGGAGACTCATGGGCCACTAACCCTTAACTTAATAACCTTTAAACCAGATAATCTCTAAATCCTTCCTCTTGCAAAAGTCTATGATGTGAGCAGTGCAAAAACAGCAACAAGGAATTTCTCTTGGCTACAAGAGATGCAAACACAGGCCAACTACCCTTGGGATACTTTTGGTCTCCATTTGATTGGCAAGAATCTGTAAAAAGAATATAAGGAACATACCCAAGGCCACTAGACCAAAAGAAACCAAAACAAGGAAAAACTGTTTCCAAAACAGCAGGTTACAGAGTCCTGCAGAGATAAACAGAGGAGACAGAACAGGACTATTTCCTCAGAATGTGATAAAACAAGTAGGCTTTGCAATGAAAATGCTATCTCATACCAAGAGCCCAAGGAATAAGGTATGCACAATAGACCTAAAAAGTTCTACTTTTCCCAAGCTTCTAATAATTTTAAAAATAATTATAGCAGAAAAAAGCTGTTTTTATTACTTACCACAGCTAACAGACATAAATAGTAACAGGCAGTGGAGTGTGAGAAAAATGTACCTGGGGTTTAGGTGTTATTGACTGCACACCTGGCCATCCATTACCAACCTGGGTGATCTTATAACTTTAATTATAAATTTTTCTTCAAGTTATACCCATATCAGGTCATATCACTCACCTTTCAAATAACAGTTGCATCTCCGAAACACAAATTACAAATTTATTCATAATCTCCATGATCCGCTCCTAAATTGTACTTCCAAGTTCACCTTCCCATAATATTCCCCTGCAGACCTAATGTTCTACTTCAACCTTTAAACATAGTCCACAGTTTCTCAGAAGGTCATTCTCTGAGCTCAAATATAATGCATCATCTTGGGGTGAACTTTTGCTTTGGTTTCCATTTGGCTTGCATCTCCCCCAAAGTATCACGGGCTGAAATTTAACCCCCACTGTGAGGTAGTAAGAGAGAAAAAAATTAATTCATTGAGGGTGTTTAGAGGTGGTGATTCGGAGAAGTTGTTAGAATTAGATAAGGCCATTAGGGTAGAACCCCCATGAGTGAATCCTAATGGCTTTATCAGAATGGAGAGAGAGACAGACAGACACAGAAGTATGTGTTCTCTGTCTCTTGTCATGTGATATCATGTGCTATCTTGGAATGGTGCCAGCAAGGAGGCCATTGCTGGGTACAATTCCTTGACCTCCCAGAACTGTGAGCTAAATAAACCCCTTTATGATAGAAGGCTTCAGGTATTTCATTATAGCAACAAAAAGTTCACTAATAAAACTTCCTTCCATTCTCCACCAATCAAAAACCTACTTATCATGCTACAGTATGGATGAACCTTGAAAATAATATGCTAAATAAAGGAAAACAAAGCCCTTCTAAACTTCATTTATACAAAATGTCCAGTAGAGGTAACCTCACGAAGTAAAAAGCAGACTAGTGGCTGCTTAGGACAGGGTGAAAGGTACTTTGGGGAAAGAAAGGAGTGACTGCCTGTGAGACTGGAGTTTGCACTGAGGTAATAAATATATCCTAAACATAACACTAGTGATGGATATACAACTCTGTGAATTTACAAAAACCCCACTGAATTGTATACTCTAATTGAGTTAATTGAATTCTATCTCAAAAAAACTATCACTGAGGAAGAAAATTTGCCCCTCCCGCTAGGCTCTTCAAATGTTGTATAAATTGATTTTCCCTATCCTGTCGCAGTTAAAATACTTCAACCAAGTCCCCTCAGAATGGCATTTATAATCATTCTGGTTAAAATGAATGCCAGCATTATTAACTTTGGTTATGCCCATGTCCAGCTCCCCAACTGAACTATGTATGCTTTCAGAGAAAAACAAACCTGTCATACATTTCCATATCCAAGCTGCCATTAAGTTCTTTTGTGCAAATCAAAGGGAAAAAAAAGGAGAAAAAGAAATGGACTTCATCTTGGCCAGGCAAGTGTAGAGTAAGATTTTCACGACTTGCCCTCAAGCAAGCACAACTTAAACAACTATAAGCAGCAGAACTTCCTGCCAATACCCATCTCCATCTCACCTCCAAAGGTCCAATGTGGTACTAACTTCTGATCCTGGGATGCACACAATAAATAACGAAATTCATGAGGAATGGAAATGATAGGTCTGAAATCACATCTTACAAGAAACTCCCATATTCTAGCAGTAAATTCAAGGTATTCATACACACATACACACACACACACACACACACACCTTTTACCAGTTGTTTATTTTAAAATTATTCAGCAACGACATGAAAAATATTTTTCTTACTAATTGGACTGAAGGAGCTCGTGTGCACATATGAAATAGAGTCAATTATTTTAACACATTTACGTAATAAGAATAAAACAAAGACATTTTCATGCATCAATTTACATTTATATAGGAGGAGGAGAAGAAAGCATACTTCTACTATTTTCTGCCCTAGACAAGAGTACCTGTACTTAGTCCAATTTCCTATGCCTACCTTTACCTCACTAACTCTACTTCCTTGGGGTAATATACCTCCCCCAACAAATAAGGTCAGAATTAAAAACAACAACAACAACAAAAACTGTCTAATGATCCCACAACACTTGGTACCTTTCATTTGTGGCACCTATCAAAAGGATAATTACATAATTATTTGTTAAAGTCTAGGGGAAAAAAATCAAGATCAAACTTTTACAAATAATTATTTTATCCACATTTCCAATGAAGTGCCTGATACCTGGTCATGCGGTAGCTTTTCACTGATTAATGAAGCCCTTCCTTCAGAGTATTAGGACGTTGAAAGAAGAAACTAGACCCAAGAGTGGTGGCACACACCTGTAATCCCAGTACTTGGGAGGCTGAGACAGGAGAATTGCAGCTTTTTTTTTTTTTTTTTTGCGGTACTGGGGATTAAACTCAGGGCATTCTACCTTCGAGCTATACCCCAGCCCTATTTTTTATTCTTTATTTTGAAACAGGTCTCACTAAATTGCAGAGTGCCTCACTAGGTAGCTGAGGCTGGCCTCGAACCCGGATCCTCCAGTCTCAGATTCCCAAATGCTGGGTTTCCAAGCATGCACC
Organism: Graphiurus murinus; assembly: GCA_004027655.1. Lineage (NCBI taxonomy): Eukaryota > Metazoa > Chordata > Mammalia > Rodentia > Gliridae > Graphiurus > Graphiurus murinus. The sequence goes on from PVLC010002001.1 coordinate 116,090, forward strand.
ACCACGCCAGCTGAATTGCAGGTTTAAGGACAGTCTCAACAACTTAGTGAGACCTTCAGCAACTTAGCGAGACCCTATTTGTTTGTTTGTTTTTAATGAAATATAAAATTAATTTGGTCTTTTATTTTTTTTAGTAGTACCCTGTTTTAAAATGAAAATAAAAAGGGTTGGGGGTATACCCCTGGATTCAAGCTCTCATACCACAAGAAGAAAAAAATTTTTAAAAAAGAGACAACAGGCCTAATCAACTCTGATATACTCTATCATACTTAGTTCAGTATCTAACATATAGATTCATATATAGATGATTGAATAAATTCCAAAGTGGGTCAGTTAGTGGGGACTGGAAAGGCTATTTATTATGAATTCATGATAAATCAAGGACACTGAATGAGTTAATAAAGGCAAACCACTACAAACACTGGTCCTGGTAAAAGATCTCAAAATTGCTCCATGCAGAAAAGGAAGTCAGTGTCAGGGATCTATGACATCTGCATTCTACGACTGATGTCAGTTTCCCAGGCTCCAAGAGTTAATTTCCTCCCAATTCCAATGGGTGTGACTCTTTCCCAGTTGCATCCTGCCTACAAATCTCATGTTTAATGAATCAGAATCCCAGGAAACGAAGTCTTTAGAAAAATGCAAAGAAACAACAGCAAAACAAAACAAAGCTAAAGCATCCAGAAGATGCCAGTAGAGTTATACAGCCGTGAGAAAAGTCAGGGTCTATATGCATGGAGAAAACAAACAGGCCATAACTTGAAACATGTTTCCCTTAGGGAGAGACTTGTCCAGATTTCATGCCAGAGCAGCCTCCTCAAATGCCCTTCCCAGCCCTGGATGGAGCAATGTGAAAAGCCACTCTGCCAAACCCAGTTTTGGTAGATGCCAATTGCAGGCCTCCCTACGGGGTTCAAAGAATCAGAAAGACAGGCACAAAACAAACTGCACACATAAAGCAAGACACTAGTGCCTGCCAAGCCCCAAGTAAGATGATGGAAGTGCATACTCCAGTACAGAAAACCTGCCACCAAGAAGCTGGGAATCAAATAGTGGAGTTAAATGATTCCACCAAAGTGATGATCGTGATGCTGATGATATGAGGATTCTGACAACATAACACACGCGGATCACTAGAGAGCTATCAACATCTATCTGGCTGCCATCACTCTGGGGCATAACAGCAAGGTTTGAAACCCAGCCCCATCACTTATGGGCTGTACCAACATAGGAAACTAACATTAGACTCTGTGCTCCTTTGCGTTCTTCTCTGTGAAATGAAGATTATGACAGTACTATTAAATGTGAACTCTGATTATAACCAGTAAGGGAAGCTTGTAAGAATTAAAACATTGCCCGACAGAATCACAAATACTAGAAGAGAAGGACCCTTATATTCCACCTGTGTCTGATTTTTCTACAAAGAATAAAACTCAGACCAGGTAAGGAAAGGAATGTGCCCTAGGTCATAAGTATATCCTCTGTGGATCCAGGTGAGCTAGCAGGCCTGCTGATTCTCCGTGCTTAGGGCTGTGCATTGACACACTATGGCTGCTGTCGGCATTGAGCAAGCTAGCAGATATAAAATACCTAAAATAGTACTTGGCTCAAAGACAGCAGTGTATGTTTGATATCACTGATAATAATACCTTACACATAAGGTGCTCTGTAGTTTACAAAGCTTTTTCATATCCATTGTCTCATTCACTCCTCACAACCACCCATGAAGTCGGCAAGAAAGGAATCATGACTCCTAAAGCCCAAATGAAGAAACTGGGCCAAATATGGCTCCATGAATTCCCTTGACTTTTTCAGTGTCCCACTGTCATTTTCAGAAAAGTATAGCTCAGAACGCATACCATCTACTACTGAGTTTACGTCCTTTCACATGATAACACCCACCACTCAAATACTGTCTCTAGTAAACTTTTAATGAGGAATTTAAACCATGGACTTTTCATATAATAGACCTCTCAAATCCTACCTACATCAAGAAACTCGGAGGTATGATAATTGTTCTTTTTTTTTTTTTTTGCCACTTGATTAAACCTAGTAGAAGGAATATCTTCCTTGGGTATGATCTTCCCTTCTGTCTATGGAGAGAGATAGGCCCCCTGCCTTAGTGACAATGGAGAAAGGAGAGGATGACCCTGGGATGGGAATAAGCTCATGATGACCTCTCCCTCAAGCACTTGATGATGAGCCACTTCTTATGGTGAGAATTTTAAATATGATCTTGATAAAATGAATCTATCTGGAATAAGAAAGAGAAAAAATGTGAGATATGACCTTCCCTTTCCATGACCATCTCTTCCTTTAAAGTAAATCAGCTCCTTAATGGAACAGTATCAAATGACTGGCCAAGGGTAAGTAAAGTCCTTTTGAAAGCAGCCACGGTCTAAAGGAAGGACCATCTTAAGAGTTAAAGACTTTCCAGTCAAAAGTAAAAGAGTTCCCAATCATGGGATTTTACCTATTATGCATCTGTTTATTCACCTATCTCTCCATCTATCCATCCATCCATCCATCCATCTATCATCCATCATCCATTCATCCATCCAAATGAAACAGTTAACTCCTTTCTTTTTCACAGTGTATATGAGATAAAGCATGGGTAAGTGAAGGCCCTGATTTCAGTTCTGGCCCTGTCATTAACTAGGAGAGAACATTGGAAAGGTTACTAAAGCCTTCCGGTCCTCAGTTTCCTCATCTGTCAAGTGTGGTCTTGGACAAGATCTCCAAGTACCCTTCTAGCTTAATAAAAAGCTAAACTTCTAAACAAGCAGGAAAGAAAATGCCATAATGGTCAAGCCAAAATAAAAAGCTAAACTTCTAAACAAGCAGGAAAGAAAATGCCATAATAGTCAAGCCAACTGTTTCTGAAAAGTTAGTGTTTGTTTCTTCCACAAGCTCAGGTTTCTAATGCAAGAAAAATGTCATGGTTTAAAATCACTCATACTTGTGCCCTTCATGGTAAAAAAGCTTATATCCAAAGTCAACAAGTTTTGCTTAAAAACAAACTAATTTCAGGAACAACTCTCTATGTTAAAGCTCTAATTCACAAAATTGGTTTGGCTGGTATAACACTGATTTTTTTTTCCCCCCACAATGATTAGGCTCAAAAAGCACCTTCCCCACTATCGTCAACATTTCATTTGAAAACTGTTTAATCCTGAAATAAACCTGTAATTTCTCCTGTGGAGAAAGGAAGGTAGATTCAGGTCTACAGTTTAGCCCAGATGACTTCATATTTCACACAGGATGATTACAAAATGACAGATGTGAACCTTAAGAATTTTAACAATAAAGCCATGCTCTCTAAAGAATGTGCCAGAGAACACAAATCTGGAAAATGATCTGCAAAATTATCCCATTATAACATAAATTTGACAAAACCTGAATTTAATATAACAAAAGAAAAATCATGGTGACTGTTTTTACCTATAGGCCTTCTCAGAATTAAACTTCCTAAACATGTATGGAGATTCTCCAAGATGGGTGGACACAATAGCAAGGAATTCCAAAAATCATATGTTCATGTAGAGCTGGAATCCCACGGAGCACATTTTAGGAAATGCTGCCAGGAATACAACAACTGATTATAAAAGAAAAATGAACCTTTATACCTGACACCACCCCTACACATGAAAGTTAAGTTCTATAATCCAATTAGGAATTTGCATGTTTAACTATTTTTATCTACATCAGATTTATATATTAACTAGTATGTTTAATGCTATTTTTATCTACAACAGATCTGTCTTATAATAGATGTGACAATAACCAACTAAAAGCTTTGACAGTCAACGGGATTTCTACTTCTTGAGACTTTCTTGAAATGTAGAAGCAATCTCACTCCAGAAGGGCTAGATTCTCCCAGTGCTACTGATATTCTCTATTTCTCTATGATATTAGGCAATGCCAGGGGAAATATCTCCTCCCTCCCTCTCTCTCTCTCTCTCTCTCTCTCTCTCTCTCTCTCTCTCTCTCTCTCTCTCTCTCTCATAGAATTAACTCAGAATCCATTTTATTTACAGCAAAAGACAATACCAGACAGAAAGCTAACAAGAGAACGAGAGGAGACGCTGCTCCTATCTAATTGAAAGACCCGAAAGTACATGTCAATATTTGTCTGGAGGCCTCAGTTTTCTCACATGAAAATATGATTAGATTTCATACTCTTACATGTTATGATTCTATGACTTTTAGGGGTGCCTCATCACTATCTCTGAAGATAATCCCAAAGTGAAATTACACAGTAAGATGACAAAATAAGAGTTTCCAATGCTCATCCCCTCACAGAAACATCCCTTTGAAGAACTGTCCACATGCAAAAGTAGCTGTGCATGAACTAAGGAATCCAGGTAAAAGATTACAGGACCTGAGTGGAACAGAGGAATTTTTTAAAAATGCATTGACGGGGGAGGGGATATTTCACATGACTTGCATCACCCCTCCCCACAGCCCGTGCAGCACAGTGCTGAGAGATGTAACTCCCAGGTTAGGGAAGGGTAGTAAAGTAAGCATTCATTGCTCTGTGGACCCCAGGACCAGACCCAATCACAAAGCAAAATCAGTACCTGGAAGAGACATTTGTACTCCCATGGTCACTGCTGTGCACTTTCACAATAGCCTACACAAGTGCTTGCCAATGGATGGTTGAATAAAGAGAATGTGGCATATATACAATGGAACATTATTCAATCTTTAAAACAAAGAAATTCTGTCATTTTTGACAACATGGATGAACCTGGAGGACATTATGTTCAGCGAAGTAAGACAGGCACAGAAAGATATAGACTGCACGATCTTTTTTATGTATAGAATCTAAAAAAGTAGCACTCATAAAAGCAAAGGGGAGAATAGTGGTTACCAGGGGCTGGAGAGATATTGATCAAAAGGTCCAAAGATTCTGTAATGCAGATGAGTAACTTCTGGAGGTCTAATATATAGTATGTTAACTACAGTCAGTTAACACTATACTGTATACTTGAAATTGGACCAAGAGAAGAGAGTTTAAATGCTCTCACCAAACACAAAGAAAGTCACTTTGTGAGATGATGGATATGGTAATTCACATGATTGCCATAATCATTTCACAATATACATGTTTATCAAAATATGTCACACATCTTAAATACATACAACTTTGAATTACCAATTACATCATAATAAAGCTAGAAAAACTGAAAATAAAATCAAAATAAAAAATACCTTTTCACAGACAAAAAGAGAAAGATATTTCCCAGGATGTTTTGAGCAGCGGCAGGAAGTTGGGGGCAAGTGCTCCCAGAGTGTACATCCCACCCCCCGCAGAGGCTGCTACCTGACTACCTCCACTACCTGTAGGTACATGTTCCAGGGTGTTGGCCAAAGATTCAGTCTTTTTATTTTGCAACCACAATATTCAACATTTGGCCAGCTGCAGACACATGATGGTGCCCCATCAGGTCATGTGCTAAAAGCAACAGTAAGTGTAAAACCATGCAGACAGGGCAGAGAACTGAAGTAGGCAGCTAGTGTTGAAATACTCAGCATCCACCACCAGACAGGTGGCATTCCCCCTTATCGTGACCTCCCACACAGGAAAGCTGCTTAAACATCCCGCTGTATTCCTAGTATATAACGTACTCCAGGATTCTCTTCTGCCTATATTTGCCCAGATTTGTTTGTTTGTAGTACTGGGGATTGAACTTAGAGACATTCTACCTCTGAACTACTCCCTCAGCTTAATTTTCTTTGTGTGTGTGTGTGTGAAATAGGGTTTCATCAAGTTGCTGAAGCTGGCTTTGAATCTACAATCCTCCTGCCTCGGCCTCCCAAGTACTGGGGTTACAGGTATGCATCATCACATCCAGCAATTTATTTAATGGCAGACAAGTGTACTTTAACACTGGTTCCGCAGAAAATGAAGAGATAAGCAGAGAAAGATAAGAAAATTGAGAGAAAGGTGAGATTTGGATACTTTAAAAAAAAAAAATCAAACATACTACTCTTAAAATTCCCGAGAGAGATAAACAAAGAGGATTAAAGAGCCCTTTCTTGGCTCTCCATTTATTCTTCTAAAGAGAACTCTTCATAATTCTACAAACATCCCACATTTCCTGTCATTGTCCCTCCTATTCTTTTTCCTTCTCACCTAGATACTCTAAAATGTACAAGGAAGGTTGCTCCTTTGTTCATTTTATATACAGGACATGGAGACTACAAAATCTCACACACTTCCTGGTGTTAGAACCCAGGTTCCACCTAAAATAACAGGTCTCCAAAGTGCTGGATGGTGCTCAGACGGAAACATCAAGAACACCAAGTGCAACTCACACCCCTCACAGCCCAGGAAGCCTTTTCCCTTTCCTGCCAGCTCTCTGTCAAAGTCCACTCAGCATGCAGGTACCAGACCAAATCCCCCATCCTCTAGGAAGCCTTCCTTCATTTTCTCTGCATTAGCCTCTGATCCCAACCAAAACTATTTTCTCTCTCCTCTAATGCCCAGAAATCCCTTAACTATATCTGAGTAATTTGCATATCTATTTCCAAGAAAAGTTATCTGCATTGCCACCAACCTCATTCCCTCCAAAGAAAACCCCTTAAGAGCAGAAGATACTTCTGGTTAAATTTAACAAATATGAAGATTTGTTTAAAGAACAACAAGTAAAGACAAGTATATAAATAAGTATCATGCAAAAAAAAAAAAAAAAAAAAAACCTCTCCTAAAGACAATGAGGCAAAGGAAGGTGAAGAATTCCAGAGTAGAAGTTAAGTAAATCAATGTCAAATGTGAAATAAAGACCTTCAGATGCAGAATATCCTTAATGTAAAAAAGAATAGAGGTGGCTACATTAACTGCGCATAAGCTATGAGTCAGGCAGAGTGTTGAATATTTTCCAGTACTAACTCTTAATCCTCAAAGTAACCCTCGAGGTAGGTACTGTCATGACCTCCATTATATAAGGGGATGAGGAGGCCACTGAACTGCATAGAGTTCATGTAACTTGCCCAAACACACATAAATGGATTCAAACCTCAGCAAAGCCACACCAGCTAGTGGGCCTGACCATCATGTTACCCTGCTTCTGCAGAACACCAACATCCTGCCTGAAGGAAGAATGGCATAGTACTTTCTAAATCCTAGTTGAAGGAGGGCATTAATAAAAGGGCCCCAAAGTAAAGAGCCCATACACAATTAAAGTACAATGTAAGCATAAACATCACAGTCTAGAGTCTGAGTCATCATCAGGTAGAAGCATTTTCTAACATACCTCCCTTCTTCAAATTGGAATTTACACGTGCTTTGCTGAAGCCGTGAGGTTGAACTTCTAGATGTACTGATATTCTATGAGTGACAGAAATGTGTTTGTTACCTTGACTGTTGGTATTAGAAATGCTGGTGCTGCTTCCCTGATGAGTCCACAGGCATTTTCCTTCCAGAAAAGGTTAAAGACCTTTTAGCGAAGGACTGGGTAGGAAAATCGAACTTGAATGATGAAAGAGCATCTTGTGGCCAATCTTAATGACACTTAATTCTCAGATGAGGAATTCTGTAGTAAACAACCTCTTGATTCTGTGCAAAACATTTTTAATTTCATGCCCTGCTAATCACACAGCTGTTAGATTTCTCTTCCCATCAGTTGTAAAAAATAAATAGATAATAATTGTAATAATAATTTAAGAAACAGTTGGGCCTCAAACAAAATTTGAGCCCTAATGAATTTTCCCATCTGGAATTAATAATGTAGTGGATGGCAAAATTGCCTGGATTCAGTTGATGTCAACTTATCTTACATTATTATAAGTATCAAAATGTAAGTCTCTGAACATCAAAAGCTTCTAAAGTGCTGGTCACAGACTGTAGTCTGCATTGCATTTGCAGACCAGCTCGGAACCTGATGTTTCATTCCAGATTTTAACAACTTATTTCCTCCACTGTGACCTTGTCTCCTCTCAGCCACAATGGCCACTGTGCACAGAAAAGCACTGACTATGCTGGCCTCAAGGGCTTAATGTCCCAGACCGTGAAGAGGAGAAAACCATCTTGTTCATAGCATAAACCCATAAACGAGGTCATTTCTAGTGTTACAAACCAGAATAAGACCTTGGACACAAGTAAAGGACAGAAGGAGATTTAAACTATTTGAGGACCAGTGACAGAGGAAGTCCAAAGGAGTCTGGACCTGATGTAAGTCAACAACAAAGCAGGAGAGAGTGAGGGGCTACTGAACTGGGAAGAAAACTCTAAAAGGGAAGTGGCCCAAGGAATAGAATATGCTGTAATAAAGTAGCAAATTAACAAAAGAAATGAAATTAGCATCATCAAATGGACCACAGTTTCAGCACGATTTCCAAAGGAGATATTCTTATATTTGTATGTATCACTCCCCCCCACCCCCGCCCCATAATCTCAGCTCTATATTAGTTACCTGGAAGGTTATCATACTGTCCCTCAAGGGCACATTTCCTGCCTAAAGTTCATCTGATGAAACCTAGGAGTCTTATAGGTGTGTTCATGCCTCTCTATATCCACGCCCACCCACAGGTTCCCACAGCCTGCTATCCATACCTCTTCTTTGTCACCTGGTACATTTTGCTTTGTACCACAGTTAGTTATTTTTATGTTCCCCATTGAATATTGACCTCCAAAAGAAAAGTTAGTACATTTAGCCCCATTTTTATCCCACGGTGCAAGCCCTGGACTTCACAGAGTAGATACTTGAGGGGTAGAAGTGCTTTCATGAAAAAATCAAGACACTTCCTTTTAATATTGTTATAAAAACAGAAGATTAAGAATTTATAAATTTCCCATAACAATCACCCTACATACTCTGATAAATGGCAACTGCTACTGATACCTCAGTGCTATTTGCAAGTTTACATGAGAAGTTCAGAATATGATCACAATACTCAAAATCATTGCCATGATCTATTGGAAGAAAATTATAGCATAAATGCAACATTGTTCTGACTTGAGCTCACAAGTATTGGTGTGAGAATCATTTCTGAGAACCTAAAAGAACTCTCCTGAAATTTCAGCATACCCACCCACCACTCCACATGTTGATGAAAATTAACAGAATTTCTTTCATGCCTTATTATTAATGATAAAGTGAGTTAACTGTATAAAAACAAGCAAAATATTGACAATAATTTACTGTGGATATCATAGCATTGGCATAGCACTTTATATATGCTCTTTTTTATTATGTAGAGAATACTTTAGTTTCTGAAATCAAACCCACATAGATAAGACCTTATATATTTAATACAGTGCATTACCCCCGTACAAATGGAAAAAAAATTAAGTTTAACGTTTCTAGACCAATATGGCTTTTAATTTCTGTACAATGACAATTCAATACAGTAAACTGGGATATTTTTTCCAAAGTTTACGGCAGTTAAATTTTCCAAAAATTCAAATTATATATACATATATGTGTGTGTATTTATATTTATATAAAAAGACCAATAATAGCAGTATGTTATGTATCAATAGCAGCCATAGCTTTTCTAGGTTCTGCAGACATCTGAACAAAATTGTAGAAACATCCAACACACTCCATTAAAAGGAAAAAAAAAGGTATATATGCTCTTTCATTTGATCTTTCTCATGAGCTTCTTCAATAGAAGAAAATGGAATAGCTATTTCAGAAATGAAGAAACTCAAAATCCCCAAGATATGATTGGCCAATAACTCAGAGCTAGTTAAGAGGCTATGACAGGATGTGACTGAGGATTTGAGATTCCTTATCCAGGAATCCTCATTTATCAAAGTTGCCTTTCTTATCTAAAGTGATTATGAGAAAGTGGGGGAAAGGAAGGAGGAAGGAGAGTGAGGGAAGGAAAAGAGAGAAGAGGAAGGGGAACAGGGAAAGGGGAGGGAAGGGGGCAGGCTAGCCAAAAGAAAGAGGAGAGAAAGAGAGAGAGAGAGAAGA
>PVLC010002002.1:10006-30484 GCA_004027655.1 Graphiurus murinus
GGGCATTCTACCTCCGAGCTATACCCCCAGCCCTATTTTTTATTCTTTATTTTGAAACAGGGCCTCACTAAGTAGCTGAGGTTGGCCTCGAACCCAGATCCTCTGGTCTCAGCCTCCCAAATGCTGGGATTACAAGCGTGCGCCACCATACCAGGCTCCTACTTTCTCTTAAAAAAGAGTTATAAGGAAGGAGATGGTCGCTTTCTGCTTCTTGACATAATTTGGTCTAGATGAGATGTCTGGAACCGCAGCAGCCATCTTACCACCAACCTGAGGATGTTAGTGATGTCGCTGAGCCTCCTGCTTCATCCATCCTGGCAGCACTTTGCCTTAAAAAAAAAGAATTAATTTTTTTAAGTTGATGAAACCCAAAAACAACGTGATGTTTTGAAATATGTACACATTATGGAATGACTCAGTAGAGCAACTAGCAGGCATCACTTCATGTATGTGTGATTTTTTTTTTTTTTAAATGAGAACATCTAAAATCTATTCTCTTGATGATTTTTAAGAATGTCAGGCATTGTTATTAACTACAGTCACCATACTTTACGACAGATCTCTTGAACTCTTTCCCCCTAACTGGAATTTTATATCCTGTGGTCAACACCTTGTCTCTACGACCCCTCCCTCCGTCCCTGGGTCTGCGATTCTACAAGTCCAACTTCCCTAGATTCTACATGTAATTGAGCTCGCTTGGCATTCATCTTTCTGTGCCTCGCTTATGTCACTGAGTTTTCTGGATATAGGATGCCTCTGTCCCTCTATCTAATTTTCCCTTTTGGTAGAGAATCTATCAAGGAGGCCAAACATCTGTGGTTCATTCCTTTTTGTACACTTTGACGGTAGATATGGAAGCAAGTTTTTAAATTTAAGGTCAAGCCAGATGCAATGTTTTGTAGGCACAAAAGAGGTCAGTTTAAGAAAGGAGAGGTAAATGTAACACTTATGCATTGTGTTCTTGTGTAACTTAAGAGCATTAACTCGAGAGTTGATAAAGGAAACAGTTCAGATCAGGCTACACCCATATATAAAGGCATCAATCACTACCAACCTCACCAGCATGTACGGGGAGGGCTGGGCAGCGGAGTGGGATCCGGAGAGCAACACACCAAGTGCCGTGTGCATGGGTGTTTTTTTCACCTTGAACCTCACGATGCTGTATAATTACAAGGGACCAACACAACAACACAAGGTTCTTTTTTTTTTTTTTTTTTTTTGTGGTATTGGGGATTGAACCCAGGGGCATTCTATCTCCAAGCTACATCCCCAGCCCTATTTTTTATTCTTTATTTTGAAACAGGGTCTCACTAAGTTGCAGAGGGTCTCACTAAGTAGCTGAGGCTGGTCACAAACCTGAACCTGTGATCCTCCTGTCTCAGCCTCCCAAGTACTGGGATTACAAGCGTGTGCCACCATACCTGGCCCAACACAAGTATTTGAAAACCTGTAAATAAAAAAGCATCCATTGAGCGAAGCTCTAACTAGCACTCTCAAAATAGAAAATCTACACAGAACACTTAACTTCCCTTCTGTATAGGAAGAGGTACAAATGATACCACTTGGATGGCATTGTGGTCAACCTCAATTGCTTTGGAGATAGAAATAAATTGAAAATATTTCTTGCAACAAGAAAAACACACTGACTAAACAGACTTCCTTCCCCAGTGGCTCCCTGAGAAGCAGCAGCCTCCTGAGAGCTGGATTCAAAGGGCTTCTAGCACCTTCTCTGACCTGTCATTCTCATCGACCTGTGCTCAGGGAATAATCAGAACACTTCATCTGCCTTGAAGGGTCAGAGCCACACATCTCTCCTTCCCTTCCTTCACAGTTTAAAGCCTTTTCCCCCCAGGAACCAGATAAGAAATGGTTGTCCATATGCGAGAAACCATATTCTTGCCGTAGTAAATCCTACGTGGTTATTTTGAACTGAGTTATGCGTCTACACTGGGTGTCAATGTTAGTAGTTGTTTCTCCTCTGTCATTTCAAGTCTTATGTTTATTTTCAATTTACTCAGTAGGCACAATGAAAATATTTCTAGATTACCCGTCAATAATATGGTTTAATTCAGAACTTTCTTTTAAAATATAGTTATGGATTGGATTTTTCTATCAGGCCCTTGAACTGACATATATTTAACAGAAAATTCTACTTTTCTTGACTCCTTTTCATTCTTCCTTACAGATCTAGAACGTTTTGTTATGAAATATCTAACTAATGGTTAAGTAGTTAAGAACTTGCTGTACTTTTGGTCTTATTATTTTCCCGAATACATAGCTATTTCTCATTTAGTCTTGAAGGCTTAATCTATTTTTAAAGCCAAGCACATATTTTTAAGCTTCCTGAAGAAAGCCATTAACTGATATTGTCAAAAACAGTTGTTGCCAAACCTTTCTGCTATATGTCACTATGAGATTTTTTTTCATTTTTATTTTTATTTACTTATTTTTGGTACTGGGGATCAAACCCAGGGGATTTTTACATCTAAGTGAGATCCTGAAGCTTTTTTAAAAAATTTGAAACAGGGTCTCACTAAATTGCTGAGGGGCACACTAAGTTACTGAGGCCAGTCTCAAACCTATGACCCTCCTATCTCAGCCTCTAAGTACTGGGATTACAGGCATGTGCCACCATACCTGGCTGACAGTTCTTTTATTTTTTACACATCCCCTTGTGTCATTGGCTCAAATCCAGAGAAAAAGAATGTTTTACTCAGCTTTATGGCTCCTGTTACTAGCTCCATCTCTTAAGTATAACGGTATACTCACATTTCAGAGAAAATTATCATCCATATCAAGGGAAAGAAACCCTAAGAACTGATTTAAAATGAAACTTGAATAAATGTATTTCTATTAATATTCGATAGTTCAGGTTGTTTCGGTAAAGATTCATAAGTGCTTAAGTTCTTTGTTTTGATTTAAGATGCATTTCAACAACAAAATCTTCGGGATCTCAAAGAGGGATTCTTTGAGATGTTCCTTCAGGGTACCAGGTGCTCTGCAGCCAGGACCACTATTCCCACGGTCCCTGTGGATCCAGATCTACCATCCACCAAAGGTCAATCTCTCTCCATCTTTGAAAGTCAATCTCGCCTCATGTTCAAAGTAAGTTTCTGGACACCCTCCATTGCCTTCTCAGGAAACCTAAGGAGTTCTCCATCCTACATACACTGGGTAAATGGCTTTGATTTTGATAGAACTGCACCTAAGTGGATATAAGATGACATGAACAAATTATGGTTAAAAGTATAGAAGTTAGCTGGGTGTGGTGGCGCACACCTGTAATCTCAGTACTTGGGAGGCTGAAACAGGAGGGACACAGGTTTGAGACCAGCCTTGGCAACTTAGTGAGACCCTCAGCAACTCAGTGAGACCATTAAAAAAAAAAGGGCTGGGGGGTGTAGCTTGGAGGTAGAATGCCCCTGAGTTCAATCCCTAGGACAGACACATGGACACACACACACACACACACACACACTGTCATGCCCATACACAGGAATGACCATGAATGACCATGGTCATTTCATATAGTTATTTATAGCATCAAATTTTGATGTTTTGAAAACTGAGGTGAATGTGCAGGTACTCTGATTCCTTAATGGATCTCACCTGGTGAAAAATTAGAAGCTTGAGGGTGATCACTTGGATGGGAGTCCTTCCATCTGTGAAGGAATGCTCTAAGATAAGATTATAGCTCTTGCTGAGGAAGGTGGCCTGGGTCAAGTGGCTACTTACAGTGAGAAGAGACAAGGTGAGAGCTTCCATACTAGGACCAGGGCCAGGCTGACCTTTGCTGGTTGTCCAGCGTCCCCAGGGTGTATTAAATACAAGCTGTCCGTTTAAGATTGGTATTAAACTGAAAAGCCCACTTGGTTACATGGACCTTGTTTAAAAATGATCAGAGATACAGTAAAATTAAAGAGTGTATAGAGCCCTTAACAACAACAACGAACCTACATAAAGTTAGAAGATGCTACTTCTTTCTCCTTATGTCAAAAATGTCTAGCGGAGCCGGGCATGGTGGTGCCCACTTGTTTTTTTTTTTTTTTTTTTTGCGGAACTGGGGATTGAACTCAGGGGCATTCTACCTTCGAGCTATACCCCCAGCCCTATTTTTTATTCTTTATTTTTGAAACCGAGTCTCACTAAGTTGCGGAGTGTCTCACTAGGTAGCTGAGGCTGGCCTCGAACCCGGATCCTCTGGTCTCAGCCTCCCGAATGCTGGGATTACAAGCGTGCGCCACCACACCCGGCTGGTGGTGCCCACTTGTAATCCCAGTACTTGGGAGGCTGAGACAGGAGGATTCCAGGTTTGAGGACAACTCATCAACTTGGCAAGACTCTGTTTCCAAATAAAAAATAAAATAGGACTGGGAGGATAGCTCAGTGGTAGAATGCCCCTAGGTTCAATCGCTGATAAAACAACAAAACAAAAAAAAAATCTAGAGGGCAGGCTACCCAAGACAAAGGCCTCATTTCATGTATAGTCAGTCTCTTTTTCTTTCAGTATTGGTAATATTCAAATTCCATCTTTTTTCTTTTCTTTTTTTTCATTTTTTTGTGCTGGAAGAGTGGAACCCAGAGGCATTGTACCTCCGAGCTACACCCTCAACCCTGTTTTATTTTGAAACAGGGTCTCACTAAGTTGCTGAGGATGGCCTCAAACCAGCGATCCTCCTGTCTCAGCCTCACAAATACTGGGATTACAGGCATGCACCACACCACACCCTACTTCAACCTCCATCTTCAAGGCTATCATCTTATGAGGGCTGTGTGGCCTCTACCAAGCAGAATAAAGGAGGAAGAGAGAATGGTAAAGTTCCTCTCATCTGAGTTACTCCCTTTTAAGGTTTCTCAGAGACCTCTTCCAAAAACTTCTACCCAGGTACATAGACCTCAGCCAAAGGGCCACTTTCTCAGCACCTGCACCTGGGAAACACCTAAGTACTCCCAAAATAGTTAGGAGCTGATAATTGAGAACAAAGGAGAGTATGTGTTTGTTACAACTAGTATCTTCATAAAACCACTAAAAATGAAAAAAAATGGAACAATGGAAAAAACATAAAGATAGAAGGAACAAATTGTTTATAGTTGTTAAACTAAATGTGAATGAACTAAATTCTGCTATTAAAAGACAAAGCGTAAGCACACGAGGTGGTATGCACCTATGATCCCAGCTGCAGGGAAGATTTTGCCTCAAAATTTAAACAAGTAATAATAATTTAAAAAAAGAGAGAAAAGAAAAAGAACTGCAGACGCAGTTCAGTGGGAGAGCACTTGCCAAGTGTATGCAAGGCCCTGGGTTTGATTCCCAGTAAAAAAACACACACACACACGCACACGCACACACACACACACATGCGCACACGCACATTCACATGTGATAAAGATTGTCAAGTCAAAATTTTAAAGACCACTGTAAGTTATTAATTTTAAAACACAATTGTAACAAAATTATAAAAATGCTTATCTCAGGCAGCATGGCACCCCAGTTTCTTCATCTTATCCTTCAGTGAATATATAGAATTTAGGGTCAATGATGATGATAATCAATAAAGATGATACAGAAATACATATATATATAAATAAACACATAAAGTATCTCCTTTATGCATATCTAATATGGCTAGATCAAGGGTTTGGCCAATTATAGAATCAATATAAAATATATCACTAAGATAACTTGTTCTTTATCAAATTTCATATATCTGATTAAACCATATGTAAGTCAACAAATACTTGCAAAGACTTATTTTTACACATTTCAACCTTCGATTGTAAAGCTGCTGCTTAGCCGGGCGTGGTGGCGCCCGCTTGTAATCCCAGCATTCGGGAGGCTGAGACAGGAGGATCCGGGTTCGCGGCCAGCCTCAGCTACCTAGTGAGGCACTCCGCAACTTAGTGAGACTCAGTTTCAAAATAAAGTAAAAAATAGGGCTGGGGGTATAGCTCGGAGGTAGAATGCCCCTGAGTTCAATCCCCAGTACCGCCAAAAAAAAAGTAAAGCTGCTGCTTGTATTTGGGGATATGATTTGAGTGAGTTTAGGGGGAAGAATTTAGTCAAAGATAATCTTAATATAAAAACATGCACACATGATTTTAAATTTCATGTTTATTTATTATCAGAATATGATCATTATTATGATGAACTCAATGCCAGCTATTACAGAATTACTTTCCTGCCAAAACGATGGCAAGAAAGACATAAAATCTACATTTAAAATAAAATGAGTAATGAGAGGCTCCAAGTTTCCAGAAGAAAGCATGAAAGTGTCAGGTGCTCGAGGATGGTAGAGCTAGAGGCAGAAATGTCAAGGACACATTTATCTGACTCTGAAATTAACCACGCCGCCCCTGCCGCCCCCCCCCCCCATCACACTGCAAACTCTTGGTTTCCCTCTGCCACTCCTGCGTCAGGCCAATTCTATGATGCTCACCCGGTCCAGGGTCCAGGTCTGACCTTTGATTGCAAGAGGAAGTCACATCATTAACTGTGAGTCAGCTAAAATTCTTCAGAGAGCTCAGGAAAAACAACAACAAAACAACAAAAACCAGAGCCTGTAGTAGTCCACATTCAGCTGCCTTCAATAGTAACAGACATGGAGGAGAATCTCAGTCAATCCGACTGCATCAAAAGGAAACTGTCCTCCCATTAGTAAACCTTGACATACGGAACTGATAGGGCTATATATCTGTATTAGTTTCATGAAAGAAGTGACATATAAATTTAGTTTCCTTGTTAATACAGCATGAAGAAAACTTAGTCTATTAATAATAATACCTTGCTTTTTTTACTGTGGTACTGAGGATTGAACCCAGGGGCATTCTACCTCCGAGCTACACCCCCAGCCCTATTTTTTATTCTTTTTTTTTTTTTTTTTTGCGGTACTGGGGATTGAACTCAGGGGCATTCTACCTCCGAGCTATACCCCCAGCCCTATTTTTTATTCTTTATTTTGAAACCGGGTCTCACTAAGTTGTGGAGGGCCTCACTAGGTAGCTGAGGCTGGCCGCGAAACCGGATCCTCTGGTCTCAGCCTCCCGAATGCTGGGATTACAAGCGTGTGCCACCACGCCCGGCTTATTTTTTATTCTTTATTTTTATTCTTTATAAGTTGTGGAGGACCTCACTAAGTAGCTGAGGCTGGCTGTGAATCTGCCTTCCTTCTGTCTCAACTTCCCAAATACTGGGATTACAAGCGTGTGCCACCACATCCAGCTTACTAGGTGTTTTAGATATACTATCTTGA
Organism: Graphiurus murinus; assembly: GCA_004027655.1. Lineage (NCBI taxonomy): Eukaryota > Metazoa > Chordata > Mammalia > Rodentia > Gliridae > Graphiurus > Graphiurus murinus. The sequence goes on from PVLC010002002.1 coordinate 17,257, forward strand.
TGAACAAAGTAACAGTCCTGCCAAGTACCTGGCATTACCTCCACTCTGAGGATGGATAAAACTAGGTTTAAGGGGGTTGCCCAAATTTACACTAGACACTATCAGGACAAAGCTTCAAAAGCAAATTTGCCAACTCTGGATCCAATTTTATATGTAAAATAATGTACCAAAGTGTACATTAAACCATCCAAGTTTTTATTAAGTTGAGATCCATGAGTGCATTGAAGATGTGTGTGAAATATTGGGGGGGGCATGTGAAATGAAAAGCAGTGGTGTGGGGATTTTATCAGATTCAGAGGAATTTGGGACAAAAAAAGAAAGTGCTCAGAGCATGTGTTGTTCACAATTGTATCCCTAGCACTCTTGGAAGAAAGGGTGGTAAGGACCCAATAAATGTGGCATGAATGACATGTCAAATAACTTGATTATCCTTCTGATATTGTCTAACATTACATTGTTCTTAAATTTTTTATTTACCTTGATTAGTTAGACATGATCTCAAATAACCAAACTTGTTAAAATTCAGGGGGGGGGGGTGTGACAATCTTTTTAATCAGATCACCAGTGTATTATAGTAAGGGTTGCAGGTGCCAGATACACCTGAGGTAACGTTAAAAAACAATTAACTAATAGGAATTCAAGTTAATTGACACCCAGGAGACAAAGAAAAAAAAAGTTGTTTACACTTATATAAGGCCCAGTTTATAGTATTACAATCATTAAGTTTAGGTATTAACTCACATATAAATTATGTTTAAATGATTTAAAATGAGGAAACGTGGACAGAAATGGTAACCTGATGCCATGAGGTGCAATATATATCAAGTAGACAAAGAAAGCGTTTTTGTTTCCAAAATATAATTAACAATATTGAATATAGCCTCAAATTGAACATCCTATTTTGAAACATATACTATGTTTCCTTGTCCAGGATCCATAAGACATTTTCAAATATTGGTCACAAATAAAACTTCAATTATACTCAAAAAGAAAAAACTGCATAGGTCATTGTCCAGTCCCAATTTATGACTGGAAATGAATGCTGACAATTAAAACAAGAAAATGGTCCCACTACCCAAAAATCTAGTCTCTCTCAACTGCTAAAATAAAATCATAGCTTATTTAGCAAATAATAAAATATGACATTTCAAGTCTAGGTGGGGCCCAAACTGTAACAGAATAAACACAGTCATAAGTGATGCTGTTATTTTAAAAAGTAACTTAAAATAGAGGGAACAGGAAAATGGCAGAGAGAGAGAATGAACCAGAGGCTAAGGAATAAAAAGTTTGAAAAGTTTGAGAGAAGAAATTGATGAGTAACTTTTTTTTTTTTTTTTTTTTTTTTTGCGGTACTGGGGATTGAACTCAGAGGCATTCTACCTTCGAGCTACACCCCCAGCCCTATTTTTTATTCTTTATTTTGAAACCAAGTCTCACTAAGTTGCAGAGTGCCTCACTAGGTAGCTGAGGCTGGCCGCGAACCCGGATCCTCCCGTCTCAGCCTCCCGAATGCTGGGATTACAAGCGTGCGCCACCACGCCCGGCTGATGACTAACTTTTGAAGAAGATATTAAAGACATTTCTGAAAAAATATAACCAGAATATAAAAAATTAAAAATGAGTAAGGTTTTAGTTTTTTATTATCAGAAAACACCATTTAAGTTTGTTCTAATATTTTGATAAGCCGGGCATGGTGGCGCACACTTGTAACCCCAGTACTTGGGAGGCTGAGACAGAAGGACACAGGTTCAAAGCCAGCCTTGGCAACTTAGTGAGGCTGTCAGCAACTTAGTGAGATCCTGTTTCCAATAAATAAATAAATAAAATAGGTCTGGAGGTGTAGCCCGGAGGTAGAATGTTCCTGAATTCAATCCCTAGTAGAACAAAAAACAAAACAAACAAAAAGTAATATTTTGATAAAATACATGGCTTTACAAGAAAGAAAAAGTAGATTAAAACAAATTTAACTCAGGAGATACTAGGAAATTTAGCTGGACAAAATAAAAATGGTGAAAGAATTTAAAAATATAACCCAAATACTACTTCTAGGATACAATTGTCATTGTAAATATTCTTTGAGAAAATAGAAATATATAGAAAGCAACTCAATACAACTTTCTTTTATAAGTGCGTCAGTTTTTCACTTGCATTGGACACCTGAGCTCCTGGAGTGAAATGTCAGAAGAGTCTCTGGCAGAAGCAATGAATAAGCAGTTAGAAGCTGCTTCTCAATCCAGCAGCGCTGGGTTCAAATCCAGACTCCAAAGCTATTAACCACCACCCCCCCCCCGCCCCCAGCAACTCCTCATCTGTAAAATGGCAATTAATAACAAGTTCTTGATGAATTTGCAATGGAATACAATGTGCTCCAAAGTGCCCGGTACACAGTAAGCACTCAATATAATGTAGCCATTACTAGCAGAAGGACAGGCTCTGGCGAGAGGGATTCCAGGCACATTTCCTAGACTACAGAATACCTGATGCCAGAAACACTACCCCAGAAACACTAGGGCGTTGTTCAACTAGCGACACCTCGATGAAAGGGAAACTAACTCTCACAGCCAAGTTCAGCTATCCTCCTTCCCCTGGAGCTGACTCCTCCACCTTAAAAAGAGGGTAACGCTGCAGGACCACACCTGAGGTATCCTGAGGTTCCAAGCTCCTTTCCTGAATCCCTTCTATACTCGGGCGTCAGGCCTGGATGGATGCTCTCCCAGCGACCAGTTCCCACCTCGCCTCACTGGCGGCCCCTGCTGGCCCGCACGTGGGTGACCGCCTGGTCCTCAGTCCTTCCCCAGCCTGCAGAGGCCACCCCTGTTGTCTACTGCCCGGCTCACCGCGCAGGATCTGTCCACTACACATCTCTCGCCCACATTTCCACTGATCTTATTAGAATTCAATCAGGATAAACAGGGCCTTTACTTGGAAACCAGGGATGACCTCCTAGCTGCAGAAAAGTCACCTGTGACCACTTCCTGGACTCACAGGTTGTCCCCAGCCGCAGACTTCCGGGAACTCCACCTGCAGGTGGAGATCTAGTTTTTCCAGCGGTCTGCAACCCCATTATCGGCCCCTTCCAACGCCGGGGACCGGGAAGCACGTCCGCCAGCCCGCCAACCAGCTCAGCTGAGCTGGCCTTACGTAGTTGGCCCTCTGGAACTGCTGGGGCTCGTGAGCTCTGGCCTCTCCGTGAGCTTTACCCGCACTTTCCCGCTTTGCTGCCAACGTGCGTTTGGTCAACTCTCACCAAAAACTTCAGATTAAAAAATATATAAGCACACTGGTAAAGATTCCAGCGCGCTACTCCCACCCAGTCTGCAGGCAGCCGCGCTCTCCTACGAGCCCCCGCCCCAACCAGGTAGGCGGTGCCACCAAGAACCGCCCCCCAGACGCCAGACCCTCTCCTCCAATGGGAGGTGAGATTAGTGCAACCTGATTTGAATACCAGCCACCATATATACGCATCTCGCGCTGGTAGACGCTGCTTTAAGCTCTAGACCACTCTGCTTCTAGTCTGGCCTATGCTTCCGGCAGTATCACCCAGGGGCTTAGTCACCATTATCCTGTGATCCCAACCCCTCCCCAGGCTCACACCTAATCCACAACAGCTGCCTGCCTCCCACTCAGTTAAGCTAAGTAGCCCCGTAGTCTGCGCAGCCGTGTTTGCAGCTCTCCTCCTGACGCTTTGGGGGCCCTGAAAAGGGCCTTTGGAGTGTGGCGGGTCGCGGGGGAGCCGGCTCAGCCGCCGAAGCCGTACAGGGTGCGGCCTTGACGCTTCAGGGCATACACCACGTCCATAGCCGTGACGGTCTTGCGCTTGGCGTGCTCCGTGTAGGTCACCGCATCGCGGATCACGTTCTCCAGGAAGACCTTGAGAACGCCCCGGGTCTCCTCGTAGATGAGGCCAGAGATGCGCTTGACGCCCCCACGGCGAGCCAGGCGGCGGATGGCAGGCTTCGTAATGCCCTGGATGTTGTCTCGCAGAACCTTCCGGTGGCGCTTAGCGCCGCCCTTGCCCAGGCCCTTGCCGCCTTTTCCGCGTCCAGACATCCTACGACCGCTTGCGCTTCAGCGAGCAAAGCAGCAACTGGCGCCGGACTCCGAGAGCACAGTTTATATACCCTTGTGGCGGACCTGATTGAAGACCTCGACATAGTGGGCGGAGCTCCAGGCCCCACCTCCGGAGACTTTTTTTTTTTTTGTCCACTGCTTTTTTGTTGTTAGTAGGTCTTTTCGAAAAACGGTTTGATATTTTTGCCCTAAACTTGAAGAATTCACAGCGGTGTGTTTGAAGCTTTAAGAATATATTGCCCGATCTCGCCACTAGAAAACAAAGTAGTCCGGATCTATGCTCTCTGACCCTCTTTTTGACTCTCCCTCCTCTCAGCGCGGGGTAATGCTGGGGTTTTTTGTTTGTTTTTGTTTTTGTTTTTGGCTTTGGCTTTCCAAACGAAAGAATTTCTCTCATAATACCGATTCTGGACTAATGTGAAAATCAATAGAAACTAGGAACGCTTTACATTTTATCAGCGCCTACGACAATTTCACAGGTGGAAAGGAAATATCCTAATGGTCCTTTTCTTACTTTGTTTTTTATTTTTATTTATTTATTTATTTATTGCTTTTTTGTTTTTCTTTTCGTGTGTGTGTGTGTGTGTGTGTGTGTGTGTGTGTGTGTGTGTGTGTTTACTGGGAAGTGAACTCAGGGGCATTCTGCCTCCGAGCTATACCCCCATCCCTATTTTATTTTTCATTTTGAAACAGGGTCTCACTAAGTTGCAGAGGGCCTCGCTAAGTTGTTGAAGCTGGCCACAAACCTGTGATCCTTCTGTCTCAATCTCCCAAGTACTAGGATTACAGACATGCGCGGCCAAGCCCGGCTCTTTTTTCCACTTTCTTTGGGGCTCCGCGGGAAATTAAAATTCTTTCTGTAAGTACAGCCTTCCCACACTTTACCCCCTCTTCTCTTTCAGCTACTTTGGCGCTATTCATAAAATTTCCTTCTTCCTGTTTCTCCTGCCTGGCTTTTCAATCAAATAAATATTTATATATAGGTATTTAGTTGAGTTACTGTAAATTTTTTATGTCATTCAAATCTGAGGTTTGCACATCTTCCATTTAAAAATTCAAAGTTCTTGTAAAGCAACGGATACTACAAGCATGGATTTGAACACCGATTTATACTGCAAATTCCCAAACAAGAGATCTTCGAACAATGATGAAAGTATCGGTGGTGTCACCGCTCTTAGGAAACAGGATTCTGTATCTTCTCTGGTTTTATTGCAGCAGTATTTAGGGGATGACTCATAATTATTTCCCAGTTACTTACTTAGTTACCATCTTAAAGAATGAGGGTTTTAACAAACTGGGCTTTTTGTGCCTGCAAACAGACCTAATCTTTCCAGCAGGAAGGTTTTATGGTAAACTTTTGTACTTCTAGATGCTTTTAATTTATGCTTGTTTCAATCTGCCCATCTCCAAAACTCAAAAAATAGTTTTCTTTTTCTTCCTTTCCTTCCCTCCCTCCCTTTCTTCCTTTTTGTTTTGTCCTTAAAGATGAATTAATTCCAAAAGCTTCGGGAACACTGCCATAGTATGGCTGGAAAAAATGCTAAAAATCAGCAAATTTTTTTTTTTGCAAAAATAAAAGGAAAAACTGTGTCCAAATTAATACTTTTTAAAACCTTATTAAAAATTCCCCATAATATAGGCAAAATTTTAAGCTCAGTTTACAGACAGAACTCGTTCCGGGAACATTTTGTTAAAAACTTCATCAGAGAGCTGTATGTCCATTTATTCTATGTATCTACAGGGATGTTGGGTGCACTTACTTGTTTAATCTTCAGGACACTTTGAGACAGGTATGGAGGTCAGCTGGTAAGTGGTAAAGCCAGGATTTGGAGGCGGCAGGATAACCACTTCCACCCTGACGATACACTGCCCAGCCACAAAGACATTGCGTTCCCACTATAGCTTAACTTTTTATTTAAGTGAATACACATAAAATACCACACAAAATAAGGGTCGAGAAGCGTTTAGCGTTGCATCATGTAGCACTATGTAATTGCGAACAATGTTGAGGCAAATTAAAGTATCTATTTTTATTTTATTGTTATTATTATTATTGTGTATGTGTAGTACTGGGATGGAACCCAGAGGCATTCTACCTCCAAGCTACATCACTAGCCCCATTTATTCTTTTATTTTGAAACAGGGTCTCACTAAGTTGCTGCGGCTGGGCTGTGATCCTCTTGTCTCAGCATCCCAAGTACTGAGATTACAAGCGTGCGCCACCCGCCTGGCTAGAGAGCCATTTTTAATTTAAAAAAGAAAAAAGCATTTTGTTTTTGATGATATTTGGATATATAAGAACAAGTTGCCGCCATTCTCCCTTTAGACTCTGAACTCTACACAAGAGACCCCCGAGGTTTTTTAAATCTTTGCAGAGAACGTGACCTGTGATCTACAGGAAGCAAGTCAAGGCAAAACTTTCAGTCTCAGCGACTCAGCTGCACCTGCGACCTCTCCCAAGGAATCCAGTGGCTCTTTTCAAGCCCATACAGAGATAGAAATGTTAAATTCCAGTTAAGCGAGCATGGTTTCCACTGATCAGCATAGAAAGCATTCCTGCCTATTTAATTCCAGAGCCTTAGGACTGTGAGCGGCAGAACTTTGCGGGGAGACCAGTGAGTGTCCTCTGATCTAGTTAGGACAGTTCACATGACCAACCAGCGACAGAGCCTCTTTTGGAGCCAGCTCCCCAGACTGTTGGGTCACAGGAGGCCACGCACCCTCTTCCGGGCCGGCAGAATTAGCTGAGGCCGTGATTTCGCTACCGGAACAGTGTTGCTCACAAGCGCGGGCGCTGGAGTTCGATAAGGCCCTAGCTAAGATGCTGTATTACATGAGAAACCCCATCTAGAGACCACCGCAACTTTTGTTACGAACAGGTTAAACGAGCTGGTCCATCCCATCAGTACCGAAAGCATTTCTATTGCCAAGGGTAGTGATCTCCACGGCTGCAAACGTGAAATGTAGAAACCTCAGCATTCTGCAAGTTTATCCAAATGAGGCACCTTCAGGCACCGGGCATTCATTGGAGCGGCTATGCAAATAAGGACTAGGAATTTGCGCTTTTGATTGGAGGGAGCTGGAGAGGGCGGTCCCTTTGCTAGCGCACTATTGGTCTGCGGAGCCGCGGGTGTTGCGGCGCCCAATGGGAAGGCTCTGCCTCGTGGCCGCCGAGAGTTTGTAGCTGCAGTTTCCGGGAGCTGGCGTTGCATTCCCAGATCGATCCACTCGCTGCTTTTTTTTTTTTTTTCCTCTAATTTGCCCCGGCTGGAGTGTTGACAGGCGACAGGCGACATGTCCGGTCGTGGAAAGCAGGGCGGTAAAGTGCGGGCCAAGGCCAAGTCGCGTTCCTCCCGCGCGGGGCTGCAGTTCCCCGTGGGCCGGGTGCACAGACTGCTGCGCAAAGGGAACTACGCGGAGCGCGTGGGCGCGGGGGCGCCGGTGTACCTGGCGGCCGTGCTGGAGTACCTGACGGCCGAGATCCTGGAGCTGGCGGGCAACGCCGCGCGGGACAACAAGAAGACCAGGATCATCCCTCGCCACCTGCAGCTGGCCATCCGCAACGACGAGGAGTTGAACAAGCTGCTGGGGAAGGTGACCATCGCTCAGGGCGGCGTCCTGCCCAACATCCAGGCCGTGCTGCTGCCCAAGAAGACTGAGAGTCAGAAGGTGAAGGGCAAGTGACCCCGCTGCTGCCGCCGCCGCCGCCGCCGCCGCCGCCCGGGAACGCCGACTTCCCCCGCCAGGGCTCCTCCCTGGCTGTCCGCGGTGATCCCGAGTTGCTGGGTGTCCCGGAGGCCCGGTGCGATCTAACCCGGAGATGGGCAGTGAAGGAGCCTGCCGGAGCCAATAAAGTTGGTGGAAATCGTGTAGTCCAGAGAGCTGTGTGGTTGTGGTAGGGGGAGGGCGGGACCCGAAACCTCCGGAGCAGGTCCTGGTCGATCTGCCAAAGCCGCTCGCGACTGCTCTGATCACAGGCAGGGCACCCTTGAAGTGTTATGGGAGGATGAGGGAGATCAGGAGGACCCCGGTGCCCGGGAGACGGCAGGGTGGGAAATATCTTGCTAGCATCGTCGGTGTGACTGGCCTACTCTGAAATTATTTCTACTTTTCCGTTCCAGGGCCTCTTTCTCCTGGTGTTTGTGGGCTGTCAAGTCTAAGCTAGGACAGGAACCTCCTGGGCCCAGCTGGTTGTCTCTCTGGTGTACTTTTCAAGAGGTGGAGTGGTTTCCCCTCTTCCATGGGTGGGAAGCTCTAATAGCACAGTGCCAATTTAGGAGATTCCTCTTAGACTAATAGCTCTCGTGTTTTCTTGTTCTGGATCCAGCACCCTTAAGTTCACGGTTGTTTAAAATGAAGGAAACATCCAGTAGCTTGTGTAATACAGACGTGTGAGTCATGAGAGTGGAAACTTTTCCTGCCTCTTGCGATAAATGACAGTGGGGCCTTCAGTTAGGACTTATATGTACATAGGAGGTTTTAAAGTGGTTTTCTCAGGCCGGGTGTGGTGGCGCAGGTTTTGTAATCCCAGTACTTGGGAGGCTGAGACAGGAGGATCACAGCCAACTTCAGCAATTTAGTGAGGCCCTATGCAATATAGTGACACCCTGTTTCAAAATAAGAAGTAAAATAGGACTGGAGGTGTAGCTCAGAGGTAGAATGCTCCTGGTTCCATCCCCAGTATAAATAGAAAAATTAAATAAATAAATAAATAAATAAATAAGGGCTAGGTGTGTAGCTCAGAGGTAGAATGCCCCTGGGTTCCATCCCTAGTATAAATAAATAAATTAATTAGTTAATTAATTAATTAAAATCTCCAGCGGTAGAATGCCCCTAGGTTCCATCCCCTGTACCAATAAATAAATAAACAAATAAATAAGGGCTGGGGGTGTAGCTCGGAGGTAAAATGTCTCTGGGTTCCATCTCCAGTACAAATAAAATAATAAAATAAATAAGTAAATACTGGAGACATAGCTTGGAGGTAGCATCCTCGTGGGTTCAACCCCTACTACAAAAAAAAATTTTTTTTTTCTCAGGTTTTAGCTAAGGGTCTTGTTTCTACCATATTATACTTGGGGAATTGTCTTGACCTTGCTTAATAATAAGACAAACCCTTTACTTTTAGGGGCCGGTTGCTCTTAACAAAGAACTTTCTTGAAGTCCCGTAGGTTCTCCTGGTAGCCTGAAGTAATGCCCCCATCCCAGGAATGCCTACAGGAGTTGCATTACGTGCTGGAACAGAATTGTTCTGCCCATTGCTCGATGAAACAGTATTGTTCTGGCCCTTTGCATCCTTCTCTGCAAGCTTTGTCCTGGCCCGCAGAACTGGTCCCACTTTAGATTTCAGGTCTTTGGATTTGTCTTAATTCATCCTTCTTGTGAGCCAGAGTTGCATTCTTCCTGGGGAGGGGGGGAGAGAAAGCCAGGCGAATCTTCTAATCCTTAGCAATGACCGGCCCGCTTCCCCGTGTGGACCATATCGTGATCACCCCCACAGTTTACTGGCCATCTTCATGCTCTGCACCAAGAGATGAGGGAGCAGATAAGAGAGAGGCCAGCCAGATTTCTACTCTCTTGAAACTCAGTTTTTTTTCTTCTTGGTACCCGAAGACAAGATAAGAAACAGGTAAATACTATCATACATGGCTTCTGTTAGTACCTGTATCTCTGCTGTTTGTTGAATGGATATTGGGAATTGGATAGTGGTCACCTTAAAAATGTACAAAGGTCAGGCCATATGCATGTGTATTAGAAGGCAGAGGTCCTAACAGTACCACAGACAGTTCCAGGATTTCCAGCTATTAACTCGACTCCCTACCTTCCATTCAGGGTTCCTCATATGTAAAATAGTAGTTCACTTCTCAGCTGGACGTGGTAGCTGAAGCCTATAATTCCAGTACTTGGGAGGCTGAGACAGGTGGATCACAGGTTTGAGGCCAGCCTCAGCAACTTAGTGAGCCCCTCAGCAACTTAGGGAAACCCTGTTTCAATATAAATAATAAAATAGAGAGCCAGGAATGGTGGCACATGCTTGTAATCCCAGTACTTGGGAGGCTGAGAAAGGAAGATCGAAGGTTTGTGGCCAGCCTCAGCTGTTTAGTGAGGCCCTCTGCAACTTAGTGAGACCTTGTTTCCTTCAAAATAAAGAAAAAATAGGGCTGGGGATGTGGCTCAGAGGTAGAATGCCCCTGGGTTGAATCCCCAGTACCACAATAGATAGATAGATAGATAGATAGATAGATAGATAGATAGATAGATAAATATAAAATGGGGCTGAGAGTATAGCTCAGAGGTAGAATGCCTCTGGGTTTAATCCATAGTACCAAAAAAAAAAAAAAAAACAAAACAAGAGTTCACTTCTCATAAGCCACATATTAGCCACTTAATAAGTTGAAAGAAGTACCATTTTCTACAAGGATATGGGTTTACCCTTATGGAACAAATTATAGGTAAGCTATTAACATTTTTTTTCTTAAGTATTCAATTGTTAGAATTAGTTCTCAGTAGTACCACTTGTAAAGCATACACACACACACACACACACACACACACACTCATACATACATTCACATACAACCTCTCAGCTCCAGGTTTCTGTGGCTTCCACATTTACAGATTTAGCTCACCAAGGTTAGAAAATATTTTGGGGGGAAAAATGACATCTTACTGAATATGAACAGGTTTTTTTCTTGTAATCATTTCCTAAATAATACAGTATCACACCTACAGAGTATTTATACTCTTTGTTATTATAAGTAAGCTAGAGAGGATTTAAAGTATACAGGAGGATGTACTTATGTCAAAAAGACTTGACAATCTGCAGATTCAGCTGAGCAAGGCAAGTCCTGGAACTAATTCCCCACAGACATTAAAGGACTTCTCTATATAAACGTGTATCGAGCACTGGTCTTGACATTTGAGTCTAACTTCCTGAAGACAATACTTAAAATAGTCAACAAAATGAAGAAATAAGAACAAAGGCCATCAAGACCTTTATAAGGAAAACAAAACAAACAACAAAAAACCCCACACACTTCTGCCTTTGCCTCTGATAATTCACAGTAGTTGGTCTAACCCGATTACCTAGAGAAATATCAAGCTACAAAATAGTAATTGCCTCTGTCTCCAGCCCGCCTCCACCCCCACTGCCCCAGAAATCCCCTCAAATGCTTGTCAGCCCTCAAAGATCAATCAGCCCCTTAACATTTCTGTTTTTGAGATTTTTTTTTTAAGAAAACTTGCATAATTTACTGTTTAAAAAAGCCATATGCAAAAGTCAGCCTAGCCTGTGTTCTTTGGTGAACACACTAGTTCCTGAGGATAATTTATTGGGCAATATTTCTTCACACGTGAGACCAGATGGAAGAAAGTGTAGGAGATAACCTGGGGGGGCAGGGGCTGAATTCAGGTTTTTAATTTGCACACGTCCTGTTTCCTGCAGAGATAAACCATTCCCTGTGGCAGCCTGTGTGGTTGGCCAGGATTTGTTTGATCTTCGTTTTTCCTGCAGAGCCAGTCTTGACTTTTGTGTTCTTGAGAACTGGTCTGTTTAGTTTTGCCCGCCTGGAACCCAAAGGTTTAGTCTACTCCATAATTTGTGAGGATTTGCATGCTGGATGCAAACTTCGCAAAGCCCCTCCCCATGTTGGAAAGTCCATGTGCTATAATATTTAAGAGTTCAAGCTTTCTGGGACGAGACCTAGGTTCAAATCCACTCCACTCTTCACTAGTTTGATTTTGGAAATATTACTCAATCTCTTGAAACCTCAGTTTCATTTATGAGATGGGCATAATAAAATTGTAAATAAAAGCTTTAAGGCTAAAAAAAAAAAAAAAATGCTCGTCTCCCGGGGCTTGGGGAGGATTCAGTGAGATTATGTGAACGAGGGCACTAAGTTTTCCTTATAGAAATATGCCAAATGTCTAGTAGCTACTCTTATTTCTATGTGAAACTGGATTTGGAGTAAGTAGCAGTAGTTTTGGAACTAATGGAAACAAGCATCATAACAATTCTGTGACTTCTGCAATAACAAACCATTAAAAGAGTTGTAGTGACTCTTTTACGAATCAGAGGACATCCACAATTCAGTTTATAACAGAAAAGAGCAATAAATGGTTAAAGCTTGTGAATCTGAGTTTGTTGACTTATTACCCCGGAAGACAAACTGGTTTATAATTAATGGCTTATTAAGCGCACCTACTCGGATTTAAAAATGGAGCCTGTTCCACAATACTGAGCAATATTGTGGGTTACCCTAACGGTTGTCAAGCAGCTGTCAAGAGACTTACTGTTTATTGTAGAAACACACACTCAAAGAGCAGGTCATGCTGTAACGGGCCACATGTAAACAGAGGGAGATGCTCAGGGCTTACGGGAACAGAGAGTAGGGGCTTGTGACACCGGCCTGGGAGGAGTGCTAGTTGGGGGTGTCTAGGTGTCAGTTAGAGGTGCCTGAGAGGCGGAGTACACAAAGGCATGGGGTCAAAGGACATTTCCGGCTGCCTGAGTGTGTGTGTGTGTGTGTGTGTGTGTGTGTGTGTGTGTGTGTGTGTGTACGCATGCGCGCTTGCTGGTGCACATGTGACCTTGGTGCTGGGGATTAAACCCAAGATGGTGCACAAGCTAGGCATGTGCTGTACCACTGAGCTACATGCACCCCCAGCCATGCCAGCTGGATTTGAATCTGAATCCAGGAATAAGAATTTGGGAGTCATGACCCCAAAATGGTCAAAGTGGATAAAATCAACCAGGGAGGATGTATAGGTGTGTAGATGCATGTATGAAAATAGCCAAGAGTGGGTTTGGGGATCTACAAGATTTATTAGACTGAGGGGGAATGAGGAGCCACCAAGGAGGTAAAATAGCTGGAAGGACACCAGGACAGAAAATGTTGAGAGAATTTGTCACAAATTGGGTTGCTGCACTCCACGACACCCCCTAGTTTGCTGATACTTTGCCATATAACTTGAAAATAATTCTTACAAGTTTTTTTTTTTCCCCCACACATAGGAATTGCCGACAAACTATCCCACTGTACTGATGAAATTGGAATAGACATGCATTTTTACCCTTTATATTTTTACAGTGCATGTACAGAAATCCGAGGGACACATGGTAGCAGTGCAACCTGAAAACATATTTTTAAAAAGTCAAGAA